>JBAMJV010012485.1:0-25034 GCA_037951105.1 Echinarachnius parma | reverse complement strand
GTGGAAGTTTGAGGAGGAGGGAGAAGGAGGAGGAAGGATGAGGAAGATAAGGGAGGAGGAAAGAAGATGAAAAGGAGGAGGAGGGGAGGGATAAGGAGATGAGATGGGATATGGATGAGTAGTGATGACAACAATATTACATATTCCCCCACACTATCATTCTGCAATGATTTATTTACCCGCCAATCCTGTGAAGCACATGCTGTATCTGAGATTGCACTTATCTGTGCTGCAGCTCAAGATGGTATCGCAACAGTCGGAGAAGGGAGGAGGAGAAGGGAGGAGGATAAGGGAGGAGGAGAAGGGAGGAGGAGAAGGGAGGAGGAGAAGGGAGGAGGAGGAGGAGGGAGGAGGAGGAAGGAGGAGGAGGAGGAAGAGGAGGGAGGAGGGAGGAGGGAGGAGGGAGGAGGGAGGAGGGAGGAGGGAGGAGGGAGGAGGAGGAGGAGGAGGAGGAGTGAGGAGGAGGAGGGAATCAGAGGACGTGGAGGAGGGAGGATGAGGGAGGATGAGGAAGGGAGGGAGAAGAAAGGGGGAGGAGAAAGGGAGGGGGAGGGATGAGGAGGAGGAGGAGGAAGGAGGAGGAGGGAGGAGAAGGGATGAAACGATTACATATTCCCCCATACTATCATTCTGTAATGATTTATTCATACCCGCCAATCCTGTGGAAGCACATGCTGTATCTGGGATTGCACTTATCTGTGCTGCAGCTCAAGATGGTATCGCAAGAGTCGGAGAAGGGAGGAGGAGAAGGGAGGAGGAGAAGGGAGGAGGAGAAGGGAGGAGGAGGAAGAGGGAGGAGGAGGAAGGAGGAGGAGGAGGGAGGAGGGAGGAGGAGGAGGGAGGAGGAGGAGGGAGGAGGGAGGAGGGAGGAGGAAGGAGGGAGGAGGGAGGAGGAAGGAGGGAGGAGTGAGGAGGAGGAGGATGAGGAGGAGTGAGGAGGAGAGGGAATCAGAGGACGTGGAGGAGGGAGGATGAGGAGGAAGGGAGGGAGAAGAAAGGGGGAGGAGAAAGGGAGGGGGAGGGAGTGAGGAGGAGGAGGAGGAGGAAGGAGGAGGAGGAGGAGGAGGAGGAGGAGGAGGAGGAGGAGGAGGAGGAAGGAGGAGGAGGGAGGAGAAGGGATGAAACGATTACATATTCCCCCATACTATCATTCTGTAATGATTTATTCATACCCGCCAATCCTGTGGAAGCACATGCTGTATCTGGGATCGCACTTATCGGTGCTGCATATCCAGATGGTATCGCAACAGTCTCCATCCAGTTCCCTGTTGCCTCTGTTTGAGTAGTTGATGAGTTTAAAGGAGAACGTTGCCGAGGATTGCACTCTTGGCAGTAACTGTAATAAGGTAATGAGAAAGGGAGAGATACAGAAACTTATTTCATGTAAATCTATTTTCCACCCCCAAGTGGGAACATAAGCTATTATGTAACCAAACATAATTATAAAGACGCCTTCGTAAACATTTACATTGATTTCTTTATGCTTTTCGGCGATTTTAAAGGACTGGTTTGCATGAATGTGTTTGTTTTTTTGTTTATTTGTTTGTTTGTGTGTTTGTTTGTGTGTGTAATTGTTGACAATTTTTCATGTATATGTTATGTTTGGAGAAATAAAACAGTAATGAAAAAAGTGTTTGTTCGTGTGTTTGTTTGATTGTTTGTTTGTTTGTTTGTTTGTTTATTTGTTTGTTTGTGTGTTTGTTTGTTTTTGTTTGGTTGGTTGGTTGTTTTGTTGGTTGGTTAGTTCTTTGGTTGGTGGTTTCTACCATTATACTGATATTACTTAATTACAACGGCAATGAATTATGAATAAACTGATTGTTTGTAATGATAGAGAATAAAAACAAAAATCTCTTTTGGGCATGCGCACCAACAAAGCTTAAAGGGATGCCTGTAAAGTGTCTAACTCCACAAAAATTACTTAGAGCTTCCTCGTTTCTCTTATACCGTGTTGTTTAGCTTATGGTAAGAGAAGAATAAAATAGTGTTAGATTTTTTCAAATGCCCGTTAAGTATGACGATATCTATCATTCAGCTAAAGAGCGTTAATGAACGGTCATAAACCTCATACACGCCATACAGCTATTGGTTGTAAAAGCTGACGCATATTTTCGTTTTTTTAATCAGGAAAGCAGTGTTCTTTTTCAATGAAACTTTCATAGATCATTCGGATATATCTTACAATGATTTTGGTACAGGGTTGAAGTCTCATGTCATTTTGGGCAATATCTGACATTTTACAGGTGTACTTTAACCATGAAAAGAGCAGAAGAGCAAAGATTATCTATAAATAATATAGTTTTCAATTAAGTTTGATTCAGTCTTCTTTGCCAAATAAAACGTATGTATTTTCCATGAGCTAACCACCTGAATAATGCAATGATATTAATTATTCAGAGTATAAAGGTATACCATTGCAATGCGAACTTTGATGCAAATTATCAATCTCATTACCGTGCATAATAGCCTAATTATCCTAATAATTGCCAAGATAACTTTCTTCTTTCCTTCCTTTTTGTATACATTACACCAAACTCACTTGATCTCCGAGAAAAATATAGTTATGAATAATAAATAAACACATTGTTATCATGTTAAGCCCGGCGCAGACAGAGCCGACTCGACCCGATCCGATTGGTTTTCTGTCAGGCTATAGAGTCAGTTTCGTTCAGTCGGAGCCGATCGAACATGTTGAATCGGCCTCGAATGACCTCCGACTGGCATTTGACTGGAAAAATCGGAGTCCTGAGGCAGCGCATACTGAGTTAATCAGGCTGAAAACCAGTCGGATCGGGTTGAGTCGGCTCTGTCTGCACCGGGCATTACGTGCGCAGTTGGAATATACATGTAAAACAAAAGTTCGATGACCTAAATGATGTCTTGTTTTTGTTGTGTTATTATGTTATTCTTCTACTTTATTTCTTTTTGTTTGGGTTTCTTGAAACTTTCTTCAATAGCCCTGTATACAAAGCAAGCCAGAGATGTTTATATTGCTATTGGTGATGCAGTTTGTACAATGTGTAACACATTGTCATCTCCTGTGCGTTGCACGTGTGAAATTATTACGTAAGATAATTAGGTCTGCCTAAATTGGACACTAATACTAGTAGAATCTGGAACGCTTTATTTGCAGTTATGATTGGAAAGAAAAGTAATTGAAAAGGAATCTGTCGATAGAACTTAGCATCTTGATTATCATTGTGATGACACAGTTTAATCAAAATTTAAATATAAACAATATAAACAATAAATATATAATTATGAACCATTGTTTTAAGTTGATCCGACGTGATAACAGTGATCCCAACTACCACATATAAATGACATCATCCAAGATAAAATTATCAGTACAAATCTACTGATAAGAATGTTTTGAATCATATTATAAACAAGCACTAAAGTACAGACTTTATAAAAAAAAAAGTGGATCTATATAAACGATGTATGCGAAACGAACTTTCCCTCGTGCGTATCGTGTGCCATGTTAGTAATTAACAAGTCTGGTAATTTATCTATCGTTGAAAATGCATGAAGTATAATCACGATATACATGTCGATTTCGATTACATAGTGGAGCAGCTTGGGCTAGTATGCTCCCCAGTGAGTTGAGATGGTGCGCGAGATAATGGTGCGGGTTTGAACTGTACGACCAAGGATAATAATATAAATGCGCTTCTGAATAGGGTTAAATATACCGAACAAATATGGTGCTCTATTAATTATGTTATTATTATCATTATGACTTCTTTAAATATTATGATAAATATGTTTTGCTTTTCGTTGTATATTTTAAGTTTATAATTAATTATTCTCATTTTTGAAATCAAACATAATTATATTTCCAATATCTTGAAAATATATTATCGAAAAATGAGTACATTGTCAGGTATTGAACCAATAATGAAAAATTATGCAATCGCCTTGTTTGAAGAAAACCAATACACCGTCTATCATTTCTATACCCAAATTAACATACACCAAATAATATATGATGTTGATACTTTGGTGATATGGAACAAGTGACACTAATATAATCCAGTTTGTCTTCATGACCCCTCCGGCGACGTGGCCTGTCATTCTCCGAAGAGAATTCCGTCATCAAAGAATCTAATTATGCAAAATGGAGTCAATGGGGAATCATTATGGCCATGAGTCATGTCAATTCACTATGTACTCTTCATTTTTGACATGTTCGAGGGGCAAGCATGTCAGAAATTGCATCCACACGACGCATGCTTGTTTATTAGCATGGTTAATAGGGGGGCTTGACTCTCTTCACCATTTTACCTATTATCGCGAAAAGAGATTAATTGCGGTAATGGCAAAAATATAGCGCGATATCGGATTTCGGAGGAATTCGAATCTCGGCTCACATTTGGACGCAATGTTGATACTTATCATCAAAGAAAGTGTTTGACTTAATACGACCAGAGATTTTTTGTCAGAGCCTGGAAAGTGTTTAAAATGTGTATACATGTACTGTATATCGATATGACTATCGCTTTGTATGAAAAAGAATAAACATATAATTATGTAATTCAAAACACCATTTTCGTTTTCTGTTTAATGTGAATTGACAGAACTGTGCCCAAATGAAGAAACAAAATGATTCGATACTAATAATAGCCTGGACACAATATTGATTACAATTGTTATGAAGATCATTTACAAATTTTCTTCCGTCATTATGACAGAGGATATTATTTTGGCTAATCCTTTATCACCGCGTGATCACTGCACTTTCATCCCTGTTCATGTAATGTTATTACAGAACACATCCTTCTCAAGGAAAAGAAGGATCGAACTATTTTCCTGTTTATTGTCTTCATAAACCTCCTATCTTTCTTTTTTGTGTTTTTTTTCTCACCCGTCCTCGATAACATCTATGTTTATAAAACAAACTGTGGTGAAAGTTTACAAGTGTGCTCGAAAAAGTCCGTCTTTACTCTTAATTATTCGACCAACATACTCAATAGTTTCAATATCTAACCCTCCCCACAAGTTTTGAGTACTGTTTATATATTATATAGAACTGTTTATATACAGTTTTGATTAAAAGAAAACAAATTTGGAAGGTGTCGATATATAGTATTTCGATTATAATGTTTAATATTTCAGGTGAGATACTGCTATATTGTTGATGATGTTGATGAAAGTATTTTATTTTTTAGCTAAATATTAATTTATATCGCAAAATGCGATGTTCAAAAGTCCCACATTACGGCGCTTTGGCTGTAGCGTTTTAGTAGCATGGTCAGTGCGGTGTCATCATATGTCATGTATGTGGAAGGTTCTCTAGAAGGAGCAATAATATCAACATCAAATTTGCTGTATGGGTGCATTATTCTGTTTTAGCGACCACATGCCACCTTCTGACCATTATTTAGCCAACAGTTCGCAGTATGAAGGGGGAGAGACAATAACTCGCCTCGCACCGGGGGTGGTGGTGGGGGGGGGGGGGGGGGTAAGGTACGACTCCCCCGTTGCCTCACCCCCTTAGCTTGGCCACTGGGGGTCCCTTACCTTTACCTTCATTCAATCGATCCTCACCTCCGCTCTATTTAGGCCTTGTGCAGGCCCGTTTTTAATCTTATACGGAGACTTTTTGATCAGATTGGAAACTTCGTACCCCGTAGTTTTCCTAATCGAATCACCCGAAAGAGAGTCAGCGATTTGTATTCATAGTTTTATTTCAAATATTAAAAAATATCATACGCATAATGTAAATAATAACGGTGATACAATCAAGAAACAGTCCATGTTTTGTTGTATATGAACAGTGAACATGGTGAATTTGTTTGCATTTTAGTTAGTGTCGCAGTTCAAATGCTGAAAGCCCTATTCTGGGAAAACCCAAAATGTAATTCTATCATTTCTTTGTTTATGCTGTTGTTGACTATTTTGGGCATTGTCTTTGTTTTTGTCGTTTGCATTTTTTTATTCCATCATAAAAATGTTCACCCTCAGTGTTGATCATTCAGTTGATGAGAAAGGGATATCCGTGTTTCCCAAGCATGCAAGCGGAAGCTAATAAACATATTTGGTTGCAAGATTACAATTTACAATGGTTCTACCAGTGCCGGATATGCTCTAGGGAAGGAGCACGTGTGCCCCCCCCCCCCCCCCCCCCCCCCACCCCAATAATTCCACAAAAACACGCTACACCATTGGGCTTCATGTTGTGATGAGGGGTCTATACTGTAAGGACTACTTTCCTTTATTTAGACTATAATTACATCAAGTACAATTATATATCATGCCAAATATTGCATTGTTTACAATATAAAGCGATGAGTTGATGGGGACCATTTTTCTTTATACAAAGTACTAATCAATTGGAACCAGTAATTATTAAAATTAAGAATACATGTTCACATAATTATACTCCTCACATGCCCAAATGTATAAAGTACATTTCCAAAACAAAATTCTCATAATTATACAGTATGTCATTTTTTGAAATATCATCTAATATTTCAAGAAGGAAAACATCGTTGGCATGTGCTATGATTTTAAACTTTATATAGTACACCCAAAACAATGAGTTTTTGAATTTGGAAATACAACGAATACTCAAGATTGTCTTTAAGCTCTGACGAATCTGGCAAGAGTATAGAGTAAAATGTAATCATGGTAATATATAGTATTGTAGTTCCAGCCATATCGTTGAATCATTGTTTTTGTTTACCTATACACACTCCGTTGCACGTGGCAACCAAGTGTGGCGCGATGCCGGGGGCATGCCAGGAGAGATCGTACCGGAAGTGAATCGATGGATGAATGTCATCCTATGTCATAGGGGATAATCTCAGACTGAACATGGCGTCTTAAACTCTTAAAGGTTCTGGTTAATATCGTTGTCACTCATAATTATGTACATGTATATTACATGAATTAAATCTTCTCTGAATGCGAAATAATATGTGAAAATTGTGTGGCGAACAGCCAAGATACGATGATATCGAAATACTCGTTTCGGAGAAGCGAAACATGTAACGCTAATACGCTTTCAAACAAAAATCAGTTATGTGAATAACATTGCATAATATTGATAATCTTTGCCAAAAAGAGTGTACTGTACCAGGCCATTATAGAAATACGTAAACGTAGGAGAAATAGTGAGTTATAACATCAAATTAATTTATTATTAAATTTTGTCCTCGACCATGTTCCCAATAATGTAGCAACTTTAAACCCTCTCATTATCATCATTACCATTATAGTGAGTGTATATTGATGGGAATTCGATGTCGTCGTACTGAAAGTGTAACTTACCAAAACCGAATAACTCGACAGACGGACGGCTGACAACCATAGTGGATCTCTCATGAAGGAAACACATCGAAATTCAAAACACGTACGACTTATATCCCGTATTCCCATATCACCCACACGTGTGTGTGTGTGTGTGTGTGTGTGTGTGTGTGTGTGTGTGTGTGTGTGTATGTGTGTGTGTGCGTGTGTGTGTGTGTGTGTGTGTGTGTGTGTGTGTGTGATCGTTCATGGAAAATCGATGTTATGATACTGACATTTAGATGAAAATTAAGTAATTCAAGATGTAAACTGACAGACATGTATCGGTGGATGTCATCCTCGCGTGTCCTACATCCTATGGGGACACCTATTAAACAAGCTGTAAAAACACCAACAACCCGCTTCATTATTGAAAGTATAACTCATCATTATTATAAACATTTCAAATTGCGTTTCTGAAACGAGCCGAAGTAATCGGAGTAATAGGGTGACAGGTGTCGTGATAGATGGACGTCATCATCATATCCTATGAGGACACCTTAACAAGCTGTAGAGACATGTTACGCATGATATCATAAGCTGTTAAAGGGCTCTAACATAGTCCAAATTCACAAAACTTACTTAGAGCTCTATCATGGTTCTCGCACACCTTGTTGTAGTCGTATTACCAATTATAGAAGCATAGACAAGGTTTGGTTTTGTTCAAATTTCCCTTTCGTTACGATTGAAGTATACGGATTTTAACTATCCATTGGATAGTAATAACTGTGTACAAAGTGAGTGCAATGATATAGCCACTATCAATTTGCATTTTAGCTCATTACTTGGCCATATAATATCCATTTAACGTGAAATCTTCACACAATACCCAGAGGACATATCAGATCACAAGACTACACATTATACAACACATTAATCACTTTTTGCAAATGTCAGCAAAGTTACTATATCCCTTTAATGGTTACGATGTTGATGTTGGCAAAGCTTCTTGTGGGTGCTTCTGATAATGGAGTCAAGGGCATCACTAATCAACGATGATACACACGAAATGTGCTGTTAAGACAACACATTATTTAATACAAACATACATTATTTAAATTGCTTTTAAGTTGTTTTTGTACAACGATTTATTTAATTTGAAAATGTGTGTTTTTTCTGACCATATTATAGGCTTGCCTGATTTAAATCCGTCATTTAGTACTCTGAAAAATGAGCCGTGCCCCACAACTATTTATCTGAATACGTGTAACTATAGTGAATACAAAATTAAACGTAAAAAATAATTATACAGCACATTATACAGTGAACTTCGCATTTGGGATAACAAGAGCTATTTGAAAGACAGTCCCTTGATGGATTAAAAGAGGAATCAGCCGGGAATAGAGTCTGGGGCGCGCGCCTTGGAACGAACATCTTTACTCTCGATCCCTGCGTTCACACAGAGTCTCTGAACCACAGTTTTGTGAAAAATGTGCTCTTATTCGCAATCCATTATGTCAGACAAGCACACCAACAGTCTCAAAGGTCGTTAATTATTCAATATTGTTCTGCCATGTTTATACTATGTATGTTTTGATGTTCAATGTACACTGATCCTTTCAGCACTGCTGCTGATCAGTTTGAAATGTATACCAAAATAAATAAATAAATAAATAAAAGTTTTCATCAAATAAATCTTAGTAGGAACGTCGTTAAGAAGAAGTGATATGGACAGCGATGCTTACATCAATGCAACTAGGCCCCTTACAATATCATACCATTACTATTAAAGCATCGGGCATACAAATATTATGATGGTGAATAGGCGGGAGGTGGGTATATAAGGAGGAGGAAGATGATATTGATGAGGAGGACGAAGAAGAAGAAGAAGATGAAGAAGAAAAAGAAGATTAGGTGGATGATAATGATGATGCTGATGCTGATGATGATGATGATGATGATGATTATGATGATGATGATGATTGTGATGTTAATAATGATGTTTATGCCGAGGAGGAGGGGGGAGGGAGGATGAGGGGGAGGAGTAAGGGGAGGAGAAGGAGGAGTAGAAGGAGGAGGAGGAGGAGGAAGAGGATGAGGAGCAAAAGCAGGAGCAGGATGGGAATGCCTTAAGGCTGAGCCAAATCAGGCCGTCAGCTTCGATCTATACCATGCATGCAAGCCATACATTTTCTTATTGCCATGACTGCGTTCTGGAGACCACCTACACCCTCTCTCTGATGTTATCCATCCATGCTGTAGCACGTCTCCCAATCTGATTTTCCCCTTCGAATTCACATTCGATTGCCGAGAAAGATCAGCAGGATTGCCGATGCTTGATAATGGGAACGTACCGGATGTATTAGCATGATTAGGGGGAAGTTCAATCTAGAACCTCCAACGTGTCCGACACGCGGCAGATGACACAATTACTCTGTTCGCTCTCAAAGACGAAATAAGAATTTGAAGAAATGGGGACACATTCTTTTTATAAAACTGGCATTAATGCCGGGTGTGGACCCAAACACGGTGGATGATTCGGAAAGTACGACAGTACGATGATCATGATGATTACGATTAAGTATGGCTACAGTGTCTGACTCCTTGTTCAAGAGGTAGCTGTATATGAAAGTTTCCTGCCCAAAATGACCATCTCTCAGAGAGAAGGAAAAACATTAACGACATTATCTCTATACATGCTAGATGCGGATTTACTTAGTCATCCATTCACACAACAAAATAATGCCGGGCTCGCATCCGAGGTATACCGTGTGACTCCGATTCCAAGCGTCGGTGTGGACCCAATACCCGACAACCTGTTCCACAGGTAGCTACAGACCAAAGTTTCCTGCCCGGGAATTTCCAGCTCTCATTTTTAGCATTAGAGAGGGCTAAAATGCTTCAAAGACATTGATCTACATTACGCGGAACAGTTAGTCACCCCTTTTAGGATTTTAAGATAACATCCAAATGCATATCACAAAATAAAAGCAGGCTCTTTGGCATATAGAACATGTAGAACGATGTAGGACTTGTTTAAAATGATAAGACTCGCTTCTGCTATATATATTTTTGTATAATGTTCAATAATCAGTTATTTAATCAAAATGTCATTTGAATAACTTATCCCTGAAAAGGACGTCCACGTTTGTGTGCTGCTATGTTTCGGTTTATTTTTTCTCTATAATTGTATTAATTGTATTTGTATATTTCAAACAAAAAAACAAATCACTGTCTGTAAATTTGATCGCACATAATTATGAATTCAAAGAAAATGATGCTGCTCACCTCAGAAATAATGTTAGAATAATTTAATAATCAGTCAACAATCGAAATCAAATATTTTTGAAAAGGGCATGCATTTTTTAGAGTGGATATTTTTCTCATTTTGATTACTTTTTATTACTATTTATTGACCGAGTGTAAACTTCAGGAGGGTCATGATCAAGAATAAAATGCTTTGCCATTGTTTCTTCCTTGCAACGTGACCAAATCTAAAGGGATTACGTGATATTTTTCAAAGATTATACATGTTTATGTAATCATAATGGCATTGATACGTTTGAGGAGATTATATAATCCAAAAATATACGTCTAGACGCATTGATATTTGATAAAGAATATACCACTTCCGAAATCGGACTAAGATGTCGGAACTGACTTGGCAAGGCTATTAAAAAACAAGAAGTCATCTTTGGTCAAAGAGATAGTCCAGGCCTCCAGGGTAGTATTATCATTACGGTCATGACCACGATTGAAGGACAACTAAAGAAGTTACCCCGCAATAATTTAGCTCCCTTCCCCGTTCGCCCTCATAAATTATGATGATGAAGAGGGGGTGATTAAAAACAATAAATATGTTGTTGAATAGAAAGTCCCGGATAGTAGATGAATGGACAGATGTAAGGACAACTAAGTAAACGTTCGCCCCCTCCTCCAGCCACTAACACATGCGCTCTTTCATGCACACATGGCATGTTCACCCCCCCCCCCCCCCCATCTCAATCCCTATTACTCCCCTCCCAACCCCCAACCCCTCCAAACCACACCCCCTACTATCCCTACCCTCCAGCGCTCAATACGAACCCTATTATCCCGCCAAGAAAAATATCGCTGTCTTCCGAACCCTGTCTATGATGGGCGGATGGGTATATTTCCTTACCCCTCTAAAACACCCCAAGACTTAAAATATTAAGGTTAAAATCAAATACTAACTTAAGGTTAAAATCAACTATCTTGTCACGTTATCTTCCCACTCTCACTTGTCAAAAGGACCAACAACTTTACTTTTCAAACGGTTAGACTAGGCTAGCCAAGTTAATTTCAACGACTTCTTTGACGATGTATTCCTATTAAAACGTTCGGTAATGCTACAGTAATTGTTTTCCTTATAGGATGACAATGGAACTAAACAACCCATACTTGTATAGCCTAGCCCTAAGTATTAATCGTTTCAAACAGTCAAGACTTTGACAATGCCTCAAGACAGTGATATCTCACGATTACGTCAGCGGACGGATACGAAAGCATCCCTTATAAGGTCAGAGTGTCACAGATTGTTGGCAAGGGGTCCAAACGGAACCCCCTCACATCGGAAGTTCTAAGGAGGTCATGAACGATAGTTTTATGCAGTGTAGACATGGTAGAGTGGGCCAGGGGAATTAATATTTTACGACTGATGTTGGCAAATTGCTCATACATATACTATAGACAAATCATACACCCTTTACACAACATGTAGCCTACAACTTTCTTTAATATAAGTATCGGAAGTACTATCTCAGAGAGGTCATGAGCTGCAAGTTAATTTCTGCAGCGGGCTAAGCCAAGTTAATCGTATATACGAATCGTACAGTGTTCCCTTGCAATTAATTATGTCGGAAGTTGTGAGGATGTCATGGATGAAAGTGTAGCCTAAGCAGTGTATAGACCCGGTGGGGTGTGCCTCACGGACCTCTAAAATGGGGGTCTAAAGAGTTGACTACAAGCACATAATATAGGGTCTTTGGAGCTACAAAAACCCTGAAACGGTAGTTAAGGAGTCTAAGGAGCAGACTAAAACTACAAAATACATGGACTAGGAGCTACCAAAGACCTACGGAAACCCTCAAATGGTGGTCCTAGGAGCTGATTTGAAGAAGAATAATGGACTTGGCGCTACTCAACTACCTAGCCAAGTCATTCCGGGGGTCTATGGAGCTGCAATTTTTGAAAATCGGGTATCTTGAGAGCGGCAATCGGGTGTGAAAACGTGGGTCTTGTAAGCGGCACATATCCCGTCTTACATTATACATGAGTGCCACCCCCCCCCCCCCCCCCCCCCGGGTATAGACTGGGCTAGCCAAGTGAATATTTCCGACTTACTTGCTGAACTATCACATACGAATGGTGAAAATTGCTTGCGTTTGTAATGAATATTACAATTGTTTTAATAAAGCATACTACTGATATCATAAAACACTGAATGCAATAATCTCCGTTTGTATTCATGAAGACAACGCTTTTTTATGGCGGTGTTTAGAAGATATAAGCCCCGTTGCAGAACAAGCGAGATACGATCGATTGTAAAGTTGCAATAAATTGCAAGAACCAATCAGATTGGCGCATTTTTTCTGACTTGCAATTAATTGCAACTTAATTCACAATCGTTGGCAGCTCTTTCTGCAACGGGGCCATATCAAGCAATAACCTACAAGGTCCTGCATATTCTGTATATTTAATTTCTATTCAATCGAGTTCCTTTCTTTTTACTGAATATCCAGGGTCCTTCCTTTGTTTGCGGTGTTATTTTACCAACCCTAAACTACAGATAAGCTTGATTTTCCGGAATTAAATTGGTCGGGAATTATTGTCAAGCACGATTCGAGGAAATCAGGAGCATATGGTGGACAACAATGATAATGACTGTCTCGATTAACGGAAATCTGCACAGACAATGCCAGATGGTCCTCATAACCACAATGCAATAACCAAACCCACTTACCCCCCCCCCCCCCCCCCCCCCGCCCTGCCACAACCATAACGCAAGAATTACAACAAATTGGTGCAGCCTATTATGGGAGCCATTATCAAAGACATTTATCAAACAGTACGCCATTTGACAACGAAACATTACGTTGACGATCCTAACGACTTGAGTGAGAAATTCATCTGAATGAACGAAATATAAAAAAAAAGAGAGAGATGGAGAGTTATGATAACGATTCAGCAGGACAGGTTCTGTTTTGATGAATGATATGTGTGCCTGCGGTTATAATAACCTGTTCCCAACTAGATTTTGAAATCTCCATGTTAATACAGGACCCACCAGCTAGGTTCCCGTAGGCAAGGGATTAAATGTTGCAATGAATATGGTGGAAGAAATAGGTAAAATGGGCGAGCAATTATATTTTCTCTGATTGCACACTGACCATCTGACAATGACTAATGCATCATGTTTTGGCACTAGCCACTAGCAGAATGAGGGAAATCTTTATCGCCGTGACGTTTAGCCTATTATTAACGGTATGTTAATTAATTTGACGGGTCATTAACGACGAATTACCATGATTCAGTCAGTCTATGGTTAGGATGTGGGTCCCTTTTCTGATTTTAAAATCAACCTAAGAATGAGCATGTATAAATCACTCGTTACATGTCATGAATGTATACGTGTATACACAGAACGTTATGGTTGGTACGTGGTTAAAAATGAAATGTTTTGAAATGTGTTGACATTGGCATCTAGTTGTTTGATCGTAAAAGAATCGAAATTCAACATAATCGATTACATTAACAACTTTGATGACGTATTAAAGACGTGTTGTTCTGTAAACATACAAATCACTTAGCTATATGCTTGAATACAAAAAAAAAGTATGTCGAGGACGTGATTGTGTATAACTTTATTTAAAAACAATAGATAAAAATGAATCTATCTCTCCTCTCAAAAAAATATTGAAACCCTTTTCGATTGTCATTGGGTGTTTGTTTTGAAAACATGTACTAGGAAAGGTCTCGAATAAACGTAGGTCTTTACACTTTCTGTCATCATCTAGAACATTGTAATGATGTAATCAATGAGCTCTTGGACGTCCTTGGGTTCGAAGACAATATACTTATAGATACAAATAATCATACAATAAGAATATAAATACCACTCATTAGTATACCAATTCAGGTAACATATTAACATTTCAAATGTAGTGCAAATCTATATACGGCACCGAGTGTGGTCATGGCCATGGGCGTCGATCTGTAATTGATACCCATTCATCAGGGGGGATGATCTATTCATTCATCCCCCCTGATGAATATGTATTACGTAAGTATCGACGCCCATGGCCATGGCACACCTATATATATAAGCTGCACACAGCCCACTCAACCCCCACCCCACCCACCCCCATCCTCTCCCTCTTTTTTGCAGGTATTTCTCCCCTTTGTTTCCTCTTCCTCAAAGATTCAAGTTCGGTCGGAGCCACGTGTCATTCAGCAGGTTGACTTTATTCAATTTAATCCACAACTCTGCCCCAATCCCAGAATAGAAAAAGTTCCGTCGTAGACCAAAGGGGCAATTACTGTACCCCTCCCTATCGGTATTCCCGTCACTAAGCTAATTTACCCCCCACCTACTCCCCATACCTCTATGTGGGAAATAAATGACAACAGAGAAAGCTGCAGTACACATTTTTAGTAAAAATCTAGGACGACCAAGTAGGTATATCTCATTGGACTGACAAGCCTTTTGATATATCGTTGCCCCCTCTGTACTCATGATGGCCCCTCTCTAAAGCATGGCTGATGGCTACACCACATAATTGAAAGTGTAGAATTGTGCACATAATAGTGATTTAGAATAACCTATAGGAGGTATAAGAAATACTTTAGTATACCTCCTTGAGATACACCAAGGATGTTGAGTAAAGTAAACGATTTTCGTATTATCATTTCGATTATCGTGTCCAAAACAAGACGGGTATAGGCTAGTGGCAGTGGCTACGTGCACCAAAGGATTACTGAAAGTGTAGAATTACACTTTCAAATTCTTCTAGGTGTTTTAAGAATATAAATGAGAAGAACTTTTAAGGGGAGGGCCAACATCGAAAAAGTGGCTTCCTTAAGGACTTAGGTTGCCAGATCTCCACAACAAGTTTAAACCAATTTCATTTGCAAGTATTTTTAGTGAGACAAATTAATTCGGAGGTCTACCTCAAAAATTTTGTTGCGAACACCTTCAAATCCAAGATGGCGTCCAAAAAAGTAGTCGTTTTGATTTGCTATAGATTATTGGCAATATTTCACAAACAACACCTGGAATAGGCATGATTTTGCAGTCATATTAAAGACAATCAAATTTCATATAATCTGATACCAAACACAATGGGTTACAGAATATGTAACACGGTCATTTTTAGCCCCAAACTCAAATTTTAGGCATTTTTTCCCAAAAATATGAAATTATTGATTTACATAATTCGGCATATATCAATAATTGTATTAGCAGTTGAATTAATACTTTTCGAAAAACTGTCCAATTATATTAACAATACTCTCTAAAATTTTCAAGTGTATATTGTATCTGAACAAAAAGTTATAGTTCTTGGAACTCAGCATTTTATATCGACAAATACAGCCAATTTGTACGATTTCGAACACTATACAGGGTGCCCCAATAAATGTAATTCTTGTTTACGGACTTTATTCAAGAATTTCTCCTAAATAATGACATATTGTTGATACCATTTTTTATCAAAACCTTCAGTTTTCTTCTTTTATGTCATTAATATGCCGCCATCGGTTTGCAATAGTACACGAAAATAGTGTATCGGCAATTTCACTGCAATAATAAATCCATCATGCAAAGTGCATAGTGCAATAATTGAATGGGAGGCGCTCGTCATTTACAGTTGGATCGACCATATCTTGATACTTATGTTTTTAACATGATTATTATTCGGAACACCACAGTTAGCTAGACTTTTTCAGGGTTCGGAAAACACTTTGAATAGGCTATTAGGTTTATCTTAGGGTAACTTTTTGTACCACCATGTACATTTGTAACCGTAGTAACAACAACAATAGAAATATAAAAAAATCATATATTTGGCTACTACAAGCCGCATTATGCACACTATAATTTTCGCGTGAACATGGAGGAAAACAAATCACATGTAAAATAACACCCTATAGCTGCTATATTTAAGTTTTTAAAGTAAATATTTGTTGATTTAGTATATCTTTGTCCATAATCGGCTGTTGTTACCATGGTTACACGAGTACAGTGTAGTGCAACAAAATAAACATTCGGCTTGCTGAGGCTTTTCGCGGGTGTCGTGCATATTAGTTTAGCAATTGAGATTGTTTTGTTTTAATACTGAGTCAGACAAATTGTATAGACCTTTATGGTCTCCAGGTACATGTAATAAGATATGAGGGGCATGAATGGTGCGTTCCTCGCGATCAAGATGGTGTTCGAAGCTAGATACGCTCTGCACATATTACAGTACGTCCCGAATATTGTGTACTTCAGTCCTTCAGTAAGACACTTATTAAAGATAATGAGCATGATCTTGATACTGTTTTAAACACATCATGGACACCCAGTATGATTCGAATTCGCAATATGCATGGCATGCGCGTCAGTATGCAGCTGACTGGAATGCTTCATGTGGAGTGGAATTAAGTTCATTTTTAGCGTTTGATTTATGATAAATGCAGTTAAACAAAATATACTGGACCAACACAACATCTACGCGGACTATACATAATGATGGTGAAATATTCATCATATTACAAGAAATTGTGTTTCTTTTTGTATTTGTTCATAACTGGAACTGAAGGTGTCCCGAGATTGACGCAATCATTTGGTATACGAATCCTCTTATTAAGATTACACATTTTTGAGACACCCTGTATAGCATGAGAAATCATGCAAAACTACCCATTTTGTGGATAGCTAATGCTGACTTCAAAGTACTATAACTTGTTGTTCAGATACGGTATACACTTGAAATTTTCAGGGTGTATTGTCGATATCATTGGACAGTTTTTTGAAAAGTATTAGATTGACTGCTAATACAATTATTGATTTATATGTAATTATGTAAATCAATAATTTCATATTTTGGGGGGAAAATTCATAAAATTTGAGTTTGGGGCTAAAAATGACCGTGATACATATCCTGAACCTCACGGTGTTTGGTATCAGGTTATAGGAAATTTAATTGTCTTTAAAATGATTGCAGAATAATCTTGATATAAGGTGTCGTTTGGGAAATCTCGCCAATTATCTATAGCAATACAAAACGGCTGCCTTTTTGGACGCCATCTTGGATTTGGAGGTGTTCGCAACAAAAATGTTGAGGTAGACCTCTGAATTATGTTGCCTTATTAAAAATACTTGCAATTAGAATCGGTTTAAACTTGTTGTGGAGATCTGGCAACCTAAAGTCACTTTTTTCGACATTGGCCCTCCCCTTATTTTTGTAAAGACTGCCTTGAGCATGTTGAGTGTATAAAGAAAACATTATTCCTATTATCATTTCGATAATCCTGTCCAAGAAGGGAACAAAAGGCGTAACCTGAATTCAAGTTTATAATAACAAGGCTGTAATAGCAGTTAACAAGTGGTCCGCATTCAGGAGAAAGGATACCATTTTGGGTTACTAGTTTGTCAATTCTCACTATTTCAAATACTGTATAATTATAATGGCCTATACCAGTGGCAATAGTAGGAACAGGTTCACGTTCAATTAAGGGATGATTATAGGCCTTATAGTAGAAAATTCAATTATTGTATTGTATTCATTATTCACTGGCCTTGTCGAAAATATAATATCGTCACCTCATTTATCACGTTAAATCCATAACAGCCGTTTAGCATGCTCAGTAAAGCTCCAAATTTGTAGGACGAAACAAAAATACGTCGAGTGACAGAGGAAATTAGTATAACTTGGGATGGTAAGCACGTTGTATTTAGACAGTGATTTGCGCTAAGCGCATGGGTGTGCCACATACGGTGAGAGAATCCCCGCGTCCACACGTGTCTGACCAATACCGGGATATTGGGTAGGCATATATCGTAGCGTTGTATATTCAATATATTGTAAACTATCGATGGTAAGTTTTCTTATGTATGAATGACCCCAATACAACCTCATTACTGTACTGTCCATTTAATTGAGCAGCAGCAGAGTTTTGAAAGGTTTCATGAAATTTGCTTCGTTGATAATTATTGCTCCGATGTCTTTCGCGACAATATAGTTAGTGAAAGTTTTTGCTTTATGATAGAGAAATGGTTTAGGAATAGGGTTGGGCAGGGGGTTGGGTTGGGGTACGGATTCAAAATTATTACATTCATTTTATTGTCATGATTTAAAAACACAAACTGATGTTTCAGACTCTTTGATAACAATAATATAGGTCATATGTGGTGCCTTGGTGGTTAGAAATCTGTGTTGGTTTATCATAGCAGAGCAATAATTATTGTAACTGGGCAAATATTATGCATGGAGATCTGCCGTCCGAATGGTGAACTATACAAGCTAATATAGAGATTGAGTGGGGAGGTTTGGTATGCATTTAAGGGTCGATATGGGTTGTCGCGAATAATAGCACTACTGGGACCCCAGATATAAAAAGAAGTATCACCATGAATTTGAAAATTCCATCTCTCTACTAAATAACTGATATCGCACAACAAGTATCATTCTAATGTCAGTAACCCTTTGGTCAGACAACCGACGATTTATTGGCATGATTGACTGGTTGGCAAAGACAAAATTCTCAAATTATTCTTGAATACACCGTTTTACACCCGAATAATCTAGAAAATTAAAACGTGCAGAGTTCTTAGTGAGATGGCTAATATAACCAGGGAAGTTTCAAACTCCCACTTCCCTGATATAACCCTGCCGTCGCGAAATACTCTGTGTGAATTTCGCCCTTTCAACGTTTACTATCTTTATATGAAATCATTTACATCCTAACTTTTACTCCCATAGTTTTTAACTCGAAATTATGTTTTAAAATGTGCATTTAATCCTTCGTCTTTCTTTCCTGATCGTAATTACGAAAAACTCTCAGACTTTATGGCCATAACTGAAAGCCAATCTCATTTAAATGAATAAATATAACAATAATATAAGTATGGCCATGAGAACCGTTCCAATGATCGCGTACCGGTGCGTAGCTACGGGGGCACATGACGAACGTGCGCTCCACTCCCCCCCCCCCCCCCCCCCCCCCCCCGTGCCGTCGCGAATTACTCTGAACTCGGAAGTTAGTTTCAATTTCGCCGTTTCAATGTTTACTGTCTTTATATGAAAGCATTACATCCTAAATTTTACTCCCATAGTTTTTAACTCGAACTTTTGTGCAAAAATGTCCATTTAATCCTTCGTCCTTTTTTCCTGATCGTAATACGGCTCTCAGACTTTTTGGCCATAACTGAAAGCCAATCTCATTAAAATGAATGATTGCAATACTAAGAATAATATGGCCAAGAGAACCGTTCCAATGATCGCGTACCGGTGCGTAGCTACGGGGGCACAGGGAGAACGTGCCCCCCCCCCCCCCCCTCCCCATTCCCAGATTAGTACAAAAAATCATAAAGCAATGGGAAGGGGGAAATCTTCTAAAAAATACAGACAAAATAGAGTGTGCCCCTAACACCCCCCCCCCCCCCCCCTCACCACAATTAGTCCGAACACGTCGCCGAGCCATTGTCGTATACAGTTCTTGTTGATTTAGTGTCATGAATTAAACGGGGTCACTCCGCGTCGTTTGTCGCATATTTTTGGAGGGGGTGATGAACTCATTTTGAACTTGGAGGTAAATTGTGATATTAAGTCCCCGATCAGCCTATATATGGGACAGAAGAGTAACAAATCTTTAGACAAGATTTGTGTTACTATCATACATGAGTTTTGTTTATGGCCGCGTTAGTTGTTTCGAAGGGGTCTTGATAAACATGAATTTTAATATTTTAAAGCCAAAACCAAATAACAGTATTTGGAAACGCCCCACACACAAACAAAATTTAAAAATATGCTTTCATCACCTACCATCATGAGAAAGAATATATCATAACTAATCTGTTAATGGACACAAACTGCTTTGAAATTGGCTATTGCCTTGAAAGTTTCGATATAAAAAAAAAACGTTTTTACCAGAGATTCGATTCAACCGCATAATATACGCTGCATGCAAAAGCTATGCAAGCGCACGTGTGCACGGCATGCGAGCTTGTCGACCAATACCCAGCCCAGCGGAGAGGGGCGAACGGGCGGTGAATTTAGGTCCCATCTCAGTGGTGTGCTGGCGGCGTGCATTGAAGATTTCTGCAAATGATACTAAGGTGCGGATTTTACCACACAAGCCCTATTTAACAATATTGATTAATTATAAGTTTGGCCAATATAGATCTCGGTAACTTTCCCAATACTGTTATTTGGCTTTAAGAGGAACTAAGGGAAATATATTTTGTCCATTCATTGCGGTCAGATTTGTCATGAATCCGAAAGGCGCTGACAGAAGTGGGTCAACATAGACGTGCATGGAGAGCCTTTATGCAGCCATGTCAGAGAGTGGCTGGGTACGAACGAGATATTACCATGAAATACATTGTTATACTCTCTGTTAACATTGTCAAAATCCACCAAACTTACGTATGTATACCTTGATATAATTTGTATTTACCAATAGAAGAAAGGAACAGCTTTCGGTTATCCGAATTTCCCTTTCGTTAGAAAGATATTTAAGATTGTAGCGTTCGGATTTTTACTTATCCACTGGATAATAACAACTTGTACAAAGTTAGTGCAATGAGTTAGCGAATATCACCTATAGAATTTCCGCGTATTACTCGATCATATGACATTTCATGATCATATCAATATTACTCAGTGGACAAATTATATTTCATCAACCCCTTCTTCATGCTTTGCACATTGCAAACAAAGTTACTAAATCCCTCTAATAAACATTATTCTCTTGTAATTAAAGGGGACCACCAGGCAAAGAACAACACATTATTATATGTTTTGGTACCGTTTTGTGATATCAAATATATACCCAACATTTTGTAAAGGGTTGTGTAATTCATAAACAAAGCAATTAATTTCCACCACTTACGGAACCACTACTATTTCCTGGTTCCATACGGGCCAACCATTTGCGAGTGCGCCAATGCTATTCACGCGTACGTTTGTAGACAACAGATTCCCGGGCGATTCGTTTGTTCTGCACACATTAGTCTTCGCAATTCAGACCGCATGAACGCATGCTTTAGAACGGTGTGGCGTTTTCCAATTATATTTGTTTTTCTTTCTGGAAACATATTTTTGTGAACTTGTTGATGGAATGGAATACTAAAGATGTTACCTTTCTTTAATAAGAATATTATTTTTGGGTGGTGGTACCCTTTAAGTAGACGTGTGGCCTAGGGCTATTGAAACGGAGATAGGCGCCGCCTTATGTGCCAACATTGGTACGGGAAAGACTTTAACTTTAACCCTTTAAGTAAGTACGAGACATGACTCTCCACCGTCTACATACTACCTATTTTACAGACCACTTTCCCGTTTCCTATTCTGATCACGGGGGAATTTTATAATCAAACCTTTCACTGCCGGATTAAACATAACGGTTAATGATTTCCTTTTGGATTTAACCAAAATGTGGAATATATTGCCGGATCTTGCATCCTTGCAAAAATGGAAAGCGGAAAGTGGTTATATATTGTTTCTTCCGCTGTATTCCGGTCGTTAGTAGATAAGGATTCGAAATCTAATTAATGATAAGAGACAGTTAGTCCTAAAGCACGGCTTGATACAACCATATGAGCTCGTTGTATTGCAGTTTGCTCATGATCACTTTGTTCTCAAATTTAGAACAGAATCTGAACTTCACGATCATTAAAATACATTGTTATGAATTTCATCTATTGATAATATCACAATGTAGTTTAATGTTTCTCAGGATCACTTTGCTCTTCACTCTAGAACTGAATGTGAATTTCACGAAAATTACGATACATTAATATGTATTTCATCTATTGATAATATCACAATGTATGTTAATGCTATTGTAAGTTCAATGTCTCTATATTTACCAAATTCCTACCTGTTTAGAATACTTTCCATATTCTGAAAAGCAGGGATATCTTATCAAACCAAGGATACATCTCTGATCAAAATTCATCAAACCTTTCATTGAATGCTGAATCAAACATTACTCGACCATGTCGAACTAACTTTAGTTAGTATATGAGTTTATTTTGGAAATACCCCACAAAAAAAATATATATATATATATTTATTGTCGTATATTGCATCATTGCGCAACGGAAAATGTAACAATATTATTATTTCCTCTGTGTTCAAGTTGTTGGCTGAAATTTATAATATAAATCTAATAAAAAAGTTATTCCTACAAAACATAATGGGTTGATAATATTACATGGTGCATACAGTATGGTTCTCATGAATCATTTTACTCTCTTTATTCATAATGTGATTTTACCACAAATTACCAACCTTTTTTATATAAATTATTGATTATTGTAATCAATGCATGCTCATTTGTATTCTCGCCTCCTACGTCTAAATATGATATAAGGTATATTTAAAAGGACTTAGTAACATTGTCCAAATCCTCAAAATCCAATTGAAATTCTAGCGGTTCCCTCATACCTTGTATTCGTAATAAAAGCATGGGACAGGTTTCGGTTTTTCGAATTTTCCCTTGCGATTGAAGTGTTCAGATGTTAAACTATCCACTGGATCGTCAAAACCGTGGACAAAGTGAGTGCAATGAGTTAGTGAATATCACTTTGCATTTTTGCTCATTTCTCAGCCATATAACGTCCATTAACTTGAAAGTGTTCATACAATTATATACCCAGTGGACGTATCAGATAACAACAATTTACAATGAATCAACCATTCATCACTTTTTGCACATGTCAACAAAGTTACTATAGATCCCTTTAAATATGTTTTAAAATTTGTTTCACTGTGATACCGGGGAATTTAGAATCAAACATTTCACTGAATATTGCCGGATCTTGCAACCCTTGCACATCGGAAAGTGGTTATATATTCCTTTTCCGCTAAAGTTCTGGTCGTTAGCTGATAGGGATTATAATTGATAATTAGTTATCGTTAGTTTTCTTTCTAAAAACCAAACATAGTGTAAATGGTAAACGGTACATAATCAATATATTCTTTCCTTGCCTAAAAGTGACATTCCAAATACCACCACATCTGATATAGATTGTAATCATTCATTGACCAACCTTCTGATTATCATTCTAACTGTTTATAAATGCTTGATTATTTAATATTTCCCATTTGAACAAGTTCTTATCAATAATACTGATTGATCGTCATTTCTTTTTTTTGTGTAAACCTTGTTCGATAGTGTATGAAGGCCAAAGTATGATATAGATTAGATAACGTATTATGTATATACACGTTCGCAAGGAATGCATTAAAATATTATTATAATCATGTTCCATGATGTGAATTTCACAAAAAAATTAATATAAAATACGTTGATATCGACATTACACTAACAATAGGTACATGTATACTGCATGCGGTTTAGATAATTATATTCAAGGGCGTCAACAGCTTCTCAAATGTGGGTGCGTTGCGAGGGAGCGAAGCGACCGAGCGGGGGAGGGGGTGGTCCCCCTCCCACTGTAGGGAGATTTTGCATTTTGGGGCTTGAAATTGTGCGATTTGGTGCATACCCGACACATAATGTCACACAATATGAAATCAAACATATACCTAATGTATATACATACTAATGAAAAAGGTGTGTGGGGGGGGGGACAAGCCCCTCCATTTTGAAATTTCGCGCCAATAATGCAAATGAATGAATTAATTCACTCAACATGCTCAAGCAAAGGCATACAATAATACACCGCTGTTTTTACACCTGCCCTGAATTTTGGGCGGGAAATCTTTTCGTCCGTGCAAAAATAACCCCAATTTCCCTTCAAGTTAATGCATTGTTGCCAATAGCAACCATTTCTCCTGAATCGCGGCATTCTATACTTTGCTCGGATGTAATGCATTATGCAGAACACCGGCTAATGGGGAAATGATTTTACAGCTGCCCAGACGTGGTGTTATAATGAATAAAACAAGCCTGCATACCAAAACAAACTGACTTTCTCTTCTATCAAGGAGCTTGCTCTTAGAACTCTATTCTATGTGGTGGTACCATGGATTGTATATTCCATGGTGGTACTATACATGTTTGTTCCATGATAAACCCCACGGTAGTACGCATATTCGGGTAGATACAGTTGCTCAACGTGGTCAGACTGATTGAAGAGCACGGTTTTTGCCCTTGTGTCAATTTATGGGGGACGTGCCCCTGCTACCCGCCCCCCCCCCCCCTCCCCCTTCCTCCGTAACTTCGCCACTGGGAATATGCCTTCTATCAAATTTACCTGCGACCAAGAAACGGGTAAAAGTTACTCATCGTATAACTAAAATTATTCATTCGACGATCGACCATATATTTTTGATGCAGGGTCGGTAGGAATTCTGTTCTAGGTCGAGGTTTCATAAACAAAAATGAGCTGAATCTAGGGAGGTGCTGATTCATCCACCTGTGCATAAAATAATACTCGCCCCAAGGCCTAAACACACAATTGGTTAGTCGGCTGTATGTCCTCTGAGATTTTTAAAGCGTTGTTTCCATGACCCCACCCCCACCATCACCATCATCGCTGTTAAACAACACACTAATTTCATACGTAGGACTTTTTACGTAGATATTCAGCGCCATCATCACCGCCG
>JBAMJV010012484.1:0-47711 GCA_037951105.1 Echinarachnius parma | reverse complement strand
AGTTTGTGGACACTGCTACTAGATCCTTTGTAAGTAATTTATGAGTCTGGACGTTAGGTAGACACAAGCAAAAACATATGCAATCACTATTCAGATAAAACATTACTGCTGTTTATTTCTATCATTATAATATTAAAGTGATCCATGTAAAGTGTCAGATATTGCACAAAATGACATTTGAGACTTCAATCCTATATCAATATCATTGTAAAATACAATTGAAAGATTTGTGAAAGTTTAAAAGAAAACGACTACTGTTTACCTGGTGAAAAAACCGAATATTGAGTTCATATTTTATCACCGAATACTGGTGGCCTGCCGTAGATTTGTCGCAGTAATAATCGTCCGTTTGACGATATCCGCACCCGTGTATAATCTGTGCGTGCTTGGCTCAATGCAGTCGGGTACATCGACTCGTAACGGTTGCGCTGCCGAAGGTTTCGGCTACTCCGATGATTTTCAATGATAATTATCTTCATACTGAAGGGACATTTGAAAAAATCTAACCCTATTTTATTATTCTCTTACCATAAGCTAAACAACACGGCAGAAGAGAAAGGAGGAAGCTCCAAGTAATTTTCATAAGTTATTTACATGGATCACTTTAATTCAAACATAATTATAAAGAAACTGACCAGAAATATATAATGTGATTGAAAAGAGCAAAGAAAATGGGATTCCAACGGGATTCGAATCCGAGACCTTCGGATTGCTAGTCCGGTGCTCTTACCGACTGAGCTATAGAAAACCCTAGTACGGCGCTCGTCACTGAAACCCCTTAATTTTCATTGCTCGAGTGGTCAGAAGCTATTATAAACCTGATATAAACCCGACGGATAGAAATCAACTTGGGGATATATTATATGCGAGGGATAGATTACTTCATCCTGTACTTTGACAAAGAATATAATTATAATGAAACATAAATCGGACAGAAATTCGCAAACAATCATGTTCGTAATGTTGAGTTGGGAAATAGAACATGAAACTAATATCGGAAATGATTCTCGTTCAGATAAAGTAAACCCAAGTGTCGTATTTATACTAGTGGGATGAATTCGGGCTGTGTTCCATGTGAGTTCGGAATTGTCGGTTTCATGTCGGGGTCCATTCAAATATTATCGGGGTCGTATCGGCCTTGATTCGGCCGAATGCAAACCGAATTCACGCGATGAATAGAAGACCGAATGATTTTGGTGTGACTGCTAAGCCCTGGCCAGTTCGGTCTCTTGTCGGAGCCCGATAAAGTGGAAATGTGTAATTTAGTTCGGTTTGGTGTCGGTCTGGATTCGGTTTGGCGGTGTGACTGGGGTATAAGAAGTCGCTCAGCTTTCCTGACTTAGCGGATGACAATGGACTTGATGCATGAGTGAATTTACACAAACATGGGGATCAGGGAAAATATGGGAAACATGCTAGATCAGGAAAGTTAATAATTTGGGCTGAAATCAAGCATGTTTTCATTGTTCTCGTTCTCTGGCATAAATCATTTTTTAATCATGAGGTGTCATATGAAAGATAAAAATATGAATTTGTATGTGGTGTTTGTCCTTTTTCATAATAAGTACGTTTACTACCCTAAAAACTCACCCAAACCTGCAATTTCTGCGTGCAAATGGAATTTTTGTAACACCAATTTCCATTGTTCTAATTCATTCATGCGTGAATTTTGTGACACAAGTTGTACATCAAATGAAAGAAGAGAGATAGAGCTTTTCATACATGTATATCTCATCAAAGAAATTATTCATTATGACAGAAATTTTCTGCCATGAAATCCGGTTTCGTTTTATCTGGGACACACTGTATGATTGTTTAAATTTTACAATCTAAAGTCTTTTACACACATTATGTGAACTTTAAATGCCCATTTCTTTAAAACATGAATTACCGACAAGTGCAGAGTTTTGCTATAGCCGGTCACATATATTTGTTAAATGTATTTAAAATTATTTGGATATCCTGACTATTTGAATACCTTTCTTGTCTATTAATTGTGTAGCAAAATAGGTATTCATCCCAGGCCTAAGTAACATTGTAGACATGCAAAACCGGACAAAGGATTCATAACATGTGTATTTTTGTGATCCTCTCAGTGAAGTGTCAATACTGCATGGTAAATGAATGTCATATGACCTAGTAATCAGCAAAATGCTAAATGATATTTGCTAACTTTGTACGCAGTTGAAAGACTGAACTGGTTAAAAAAAACCGAAACCGCGGTGTCATGCTTCTATTGGTAATATGTTTACAAGGAGGTATGTGAGAGCCGCTATAGTTCTAAGTAAGTTTTGTTGATTTTGACAATCTTACTAGATCTTTAGTGGTTAAATTCTCCAAAGGTAATATTTGAGAATTAAATTATAACAATAAATTTAATAAAGTCAGGCTGCTAGAGGAGACATCATAGGATTGCAACTATATACAGTTTTGAATGACACGCCAGTTTATGCCAGCGAAATTAAGTTTGACACAAACTCTTCTGGTCCAGCATTGAGATGCTGCACTGCAGATCGCCTTTTTGAACTTGGCTTGATTGCTTCCACTGCATAACACTTGAGTCAGCATGTATTACGCACTGACGCAAGGGGTTCCCAAGATGGCACTGCACATATGTTTTGTTTTACAAATCCAAACCACCTTTAAGTGCTAACCCAGTGCTTGAAACTAGGCCCAGGGAAAAAAATACACGGGGGTGGCGGGCGAATTCGCCCCCGAAATGCCCAAAAGAGCCCCCGAAAAAAAAGTAGCCCCCGATCGTGATCGAATGCCAATCAGATGATAACTTACAGCATTTAGATAGTAGCCCCTGAAATTCGAAAAAAGAGAAATTATAAAAGTAGCCCCCGAAAGTTAGAAAAGTAGCCCCGAAAACTTCCATAAAAGTAGAAAGGGAGCCCCCAAAATAAAAAATATTAATTTTTTCCCGGATTAACTAGAACTAGCCTGAATATCTGGGGCAGGTAAAAACTGATGTCGGGCAAGTCACATTTCATAAATGTGACTGGCTATAGCAAAACCCGGCACCTGTCCATAATTCATGTTTTGAAGAAATGGGCATTTTAAGTTCACACAAATGTATGTAAAAGACCTATGATTGTAACATTGGAACAATCATATCTTCGTTAATTATTGACCAATTAGTTAGAACAAAGCATCAAATGAAAGTTTGTGATGAGGCCTTTGTAATGGTATGAAAATCTGCATTTTGATTGTTACCAACAAGTGCCAGGCTTTGCTATAGCCGGTCACAAATGGTCTTGTCTGGTGGTCCAATTAGGCAACTAACATTTCTGTTCAACTTAGACAGAAAAATGCAACTCCTTACATTTAACGCTCATCTAGAAACAAGACAGAAATTTGCAAAGCAAACCTGCTAATGCGACCACCTGCTCATAACGACTCCTCTCTGCCCCCCCCCCCCCCGTGAAACATCACGTGTTAAGCGACCTGCGTAATGCGACCACCTGCCTAACGCAACCAGCGACCACCCCATTTGGGTCCCGACGCACATATAAATATGTGTATAGCGACCACAAAATTAGCGCTTGAGCGACCAAGTCACCAACTCGGTCGCCTCTGGTCGCTCTGGCTTGTTCAATATGCATAAAACAGGATTTTATGTACCCATATATATTCGCACACTTTAAACTACCTTCCGACCCCTCCTCAGTAGACATATGGCTTGACACTGGCTACGCCATGGACCTTTATATAATGTATACTAAACAAAACTGTAGAGTTTTTGTGCAATTTTGGGGTCATACAGGCCCGTAGCCAGGGAGGGTGTGTTGGGTGCGTACCACCCCCACCCCCAGAAAGACCCACTTTTTATCGGTCTTGGCCATCAACATTCTGTCTTGTTGACACCCCCACACTCCTGCTTACACAACTAAACCATTGGTCATGGTCTCGGGCTCGACTTTCCCATTGCTGCTGTTTAGCTTTAATCATTAATTTGACAGGTATTATAATACCTAATGTACAAATTGCCAAAACATGATCGATAGTTCTGCAATCTCAACCAAAATTTCCAGTTTTACATGTACTTGTACGTGAGTACGTGAGTCTACAATGGCATCATTTCATATCATATATTTCTGCAGATTGGGGCATTGTTGAAAGATAATGAAAGAAAAAACACACATGCACCAAACAAACGTTTGTCTGGAGAACGTTCATTATTATTTACTCAACTGTTCACATCCACCTTTGAAATCGGGCTGCGGTATCACGCACGCCCATGCACGAATGCAGTGATCCGATTCAAAAACTAGACGAAGTCGTGTATGAGCACATCAAACGTGCAACAGTACTGTATCTTCTATTACAAGACCTTGTAATATTTTTTTCAATTATTACTTTGCATTTTCGCTCATTACTTGGCCATGCAATGTCCATTTGACTTGCGTCGCTGTTGTAGCGTTTCCAAATTCAGTCTCTGTTTCATCGAGGTGACACTACTCTTACGACTATAATCCCCACTTACAAAACGCGCGGCCCTGTTTTGGATTGCTTCTATTTTGTTAATCAAAATTTGTATGTGTGGGTCCCATAAAGAGGAGCAATAATCTAAAATGGGTCTAACTAAGGTCTTGTATGACATTGCTTTAATATGTCTAGTACAATCATACAAGTTTCTCCTCAAAAAACCAAGTGTTCTATTTGCCTTAGCACAAATCCTGTCCACATGAGTGTTCCATGTTAGGTCTGATGTTATGTCCACTCCTAGATATGTGTGTGTCTTTGTTTCTTGCAAGTCAGTGTTGTTGAGTGTGTATTGGTATTTATATGGCGTTCTTGCATGAGTAATGCGCAAAACATGACACTTTTGGGCATTGAAGTCCATTTGCCATTTGTTTTGCCATTCTGTAAGGGTGTCGAGGTCCCTTTGTATTTTTCCTGCGTCGTCTGGGCCGGATACTGTTGAGTATAAGATACAGTCATCTGCGAATATACGACACTTGGACTTGATGCCCTCCGGCAAGTCGTTTATAAACAACAAAAAGTATAGTGGCTCTGTAACTGTACCTTGTGGCACACTAGAGTCAACTTTGACCCATTCAGATTGTTCCCCTTCAACGACAACCCGTTGTTTACGTTTTGTCAAAAATTCTTCAATCCATCTATGTATTTTCCCTCTTATACCATTATTCCACAACTTCAATAACAATCTTTTGTGAGGCACTTTATCAAATGCTTTTTGAAAGTCCATAATAATCACATCGACCTGTTGTCTCTGGTGCGGAGTTGCTATTTACCGTAGTTTGACGTTCTTTAGCGTAGTCCAGCGTAGTGGCTACCGCAGTCTCTCGTACTCAAGCGTAGTCAGACGTACCACTCCGTACCTGTCCGTGAGCAAGCTGTACCCACATTAGCGTAGTCTAGCGTAGTTTAATGTACTTAAACGTACTTATCCGTACCCTTCCGTGGCCAACCACCGTACCTTAACGTAATTCAACGTAGTTCCACGTTGTTCAACTTAGTTTAACCTAGTTTAAAGGGCCGGTCATACTTGCGGTAGTTGACGTAGTTGAACGTAGTGGTGGCTAACGTTGTTGATCGTAGTTGAACGAAGTTGAAGGTAGTTGAACGAAGTTGAAGGTAGTTGAACGTACTAGCATCCGTATCGTACCGTAGTTGTACGTGATGCTAACTTGGTATTAACTCGAGGGAGCCGTGATCTTCGATTTAATTTTTGAACATGTTCAATAGAGCGGTACGTTAAAGGCATCCGTAGTAATAACGTACTAAACCGAAGTTCAACGTAGTCTAACGTAGTCTAACGAAGTCTAGCGTAGTGTAACGTACTTCGTTATGTACCTAAATGTACTCTAGCGTACTCTAACGTTCTTTACTGTGTACAAAACCAGCATCGACAGTCTTGATCAAGACATGTTTGAGCAAAAATATAGACAAATTTCACAGAACTGCTATGTTTGAAAAACAAGCGCATAATGGCCATACCACACCACCGGCTGGCTGTTATACTCCGTGCGGGGTTGCTATTTACCGTAGTTTGACGTTCTTTAGCGTAGTCCAGCGTAGTGGCTACCGCAGTCTCTCGTACTCAAGCGTAGTCAGACGTACCACTCCATACCTGTCCGTGAGCAAGCTGTACCCACATTAGCGTAGTCTAGCGTAGTTAAATGTACTTAAACGTACTTATCCGTACCCTTCCGTGGCCAACCACCGTACCTTAACGTAGTTCAACGTAGTTCCACGTAGTTTAACCTAGTTTAACCTAGTTTAACGTACTTACACCACGTCTGACCCACATTAAATTACCCTACGGATCACTACGTCCACTACCGTAAGTATGACCGGCCCATAAAGTTCGACATGGGCGTCAAGTGTGTAAAATGGGACAGTGTACATAACTTATTTCATTTAATATTGTATCCTTGCCATAGCCGTTTCTACGGGAATCAATAATATATTCATGGTCGGAGTTACGTTTTCTTAAAAATGTCATAAAACAAATTTAATGTGTACTCATGGTAACGATAAACATTGAAAGGACAAAATGAGTGCACTTCTGACATGTACATTTGCAATGAGACATCGTCTGCTAACACTTGATCTGACCTAACATTTACGTCACTAGAACGATCCTGTATTTTTGGTCCGAAGAGCATTTAGTATCGTTTAGTATCGATCCTGAGTTGGGTTTTCTAATTTCTTGTTCAGGTTGATCTCTGAAGCACATGGGACTTATAACTTATATAATAATAATATTTAAGCCCATAGTTCTCTTATTATTAATAATTTCCAACATTGTAATATTCTTCGCGTTGGTACTTTAAAATATTATAAAATGAACAAAATAGCGTAACATTTTCGAACAAATTTATCAAAAGGTGCTTGGTCTAATAATATTTTTCTAAGGCTGTATCTTGTTATATTGATTTTAAATTTTGCAAAGTTTTTAGTGAAAACCGCGATTTCGTTACAATATACAGTAAGATGTATGTATTGTTTCATAAGGTCGATAACTAGTTCAAATCGTTTCATAATGGCAGTGTATCTATTGCCTGCACCAGATCTGCAGAAGTTGATGGGCACCAGAACTGATTAAAGAGATTTAGTAACATTGTCCAAATCCTCAAAACTTAATAGGAACTCTAATGGTTCTCTTATAACTTGTCATATTCATATTAACAATAAAAGCACCCTTTTCCGTACCACTAATGCGTCAGTTTTCCTCAAAAACTCGTGAAAGCGTGTTGGTAAGCCAATAATAGCGCCGCTGCTGTATGCGATATGTATATGCATCATATCAAACTCTGCGACATCGATCCCCATCGATCTAGCTAAGACAAGTCCAAGGGTGACCATTAATAAGTGGCCGATCTCGATACGGACTACGACCATGACGATGCGACTAGAAAAAGTCATCTAGGTGTAAATACATCACACTCACAGTCATCATGGTGCGTGAAACCACGATTTTATTTAAATGGCTAGGCTGGCGTGTAAATCAACACACGCGAGCTAGTCTTGGCTTAGCAGCAAGCTTTCAAGAGTTTTTGAGGAAACTGACGCATTAGTGGTACGGTAAAAAAGACGCGCACGGGACAGGTTTCCGTTTCAAATTTCCATTTCGTGCACAAGATATTAACGATTGAAGTGTACAGATGTTAAACTGTCTACGGGATAATTTAAGCCGTGTACAAAGTAAGTGTAATGAGTTAGTGAATATCACCAGGCGCGCCGGAAGCAGTTTTGGATTGGGGGGGGGGGGGGGGGGCAAAACCCAAAGGGGGCTCACGGTTTATGTGTTTAGGGGCTCATGCCCAATCAAACTCACAGGGTTGCCCCCACCCACCTCCTACGGTCAAGGGAGCTTTTACATTTTGGGACTTGAAATTGTCCAATCTGGTGCATAAAAACATGATCCAACAACATAGCTTACAGCCAAAAATGAGTCCCGAGGGAGCGAAGCGACCGAGGGCTGGGGCAGAGCCAGAGGGGGAGGATTTTGGAGGGGGTATCCCCCTCCCAAGGGGAAGATTTTGCATGTATATACTTGAAATGGTGCAATCTGGTGCATACAAACATAAACCATATGCCACATTTGTATGATCCAACATCATAGCTTACAGCTAAAAATGAGTCCCGAGGGAGCGAAGCGACCGAGGGCTGGGGCAGAGCCAGAGGGGGAGGGTTTGGGAGGGGGTATCCCCCTCCCAAGGGGAAGATTTTGCATGTATATACTTGAAATGGTGCAATCTGGTGCATACAAACATAAACCATATGCCACATTTGTATGATCCAACATCATAGCTTACAGCTAAAAATGAGTCCCGAGGGAGCGAAGCGACCGAGGGCTGGGGCAGAGCCAGAGGGGGAGGGGGTATCCCCCTCCCACGGGAAGATGTTGCATTTTTATACTTGAAATGGTGCAATCTGGTGCATAAAACATAAACCATATGCCACATTATGTATGATCCAGCAACATAGCTTACAGTCCAGAGGGAGCGAAGCGACCGAGGGCTGGGGCAGAGCCAGAGTGGGGGGGGGGGGGGGGGGGCAGAGCCAGAGTGGGGGGGGGGGGGGGGGAGATATCCCCTCCCAACCCTCCCTCCCACGGGGAAGATTTTGCATGTATTTACTTGTAATGGTGCGATTAGGTGCACGTCACACAAACGGCAGAGCAATAGCAGCCTACCCAGGTACTACGTGGACCGGATGTCCAGATGTACCAGATGTGCCATATATACACAAGTTACAAAACAAACTGAGATCATTTGTTTGAGCGCGAAGCGCGCAGCGAAAACTTTGAATGGATGTATAACTCAGTGTTTTAACATTATAATTAACAAGTATTGGCTGATATTTTGAATTTTGTATTTTCCTTTTTCTTTCTTTCTTTCTTTCTTCTTTCTTTTTGAGGGGGGGGGGGGGGCTTTTTTTTTTTTGGGGGGGGGGGGGCAAAAACGTGTTTTGCCCCCCACTTTTTGGATTGGGGGGGGGGGGGGGCGGACGTAGTAGTAGTAGTAGTAGTAGTAGTAGTAGTAGTAGTAGTCCCAAGTCAAAATTCCCATAGAAACCCATAGGACAATCCTATGGGTTTCCTATGAGTTTCCTATGGATTTCCTATGGGTTTTTATGGGTTTCTATGGGACCCATAGACATTTGCCAGGTCGAAATTCCCATAGAATCAAAACCCATATGAAACCCCCTAGGAATCCCTTAGAAACCCATGTTCCACTTTCCCTACTGAAACCCATAGACACCAATAGGCCTATGGGTATCTATTGGTCTCATATGGTTGGTGGTTCTATGGGAATTTCGACCTGGGAAGCGTAGCTGATTCTCTCATGATGAATAAAATAATAAATTTTAATTTCACTTAAACAGCTAATGCAAACATTTAATATCATCTAAACTTTAATGCCAATATATAATTTCAATATTTGTAGTGGTTATGCATGCAACACATACTAAATTAAACTATGGACTCGTGTGTGTACATATGCCAATTAATTACAAATGTGCATACAGGGAAATGTGCGACCAAACATTCAAATTGGCCGCCAACCTGTATAATGCGACCACCTGTCTATAGCGAACACTTTTCGCCGGTCCCTTGAGCGGTCGCTATAGACAGGTTTGACTGTACTTTCATCTAGCAAAATTACTTTTTCTTTTGTTTCCCAATTGACGGGCAAGTTGAAAGAAGAGTGAGTGTGCAGTGTGGACGCTTGGCTAGACAGAAAAATACACCTCGTTCTGGAGGGGTCTTTTAAAATTATGACGTTATATAGGAAGTGGTGAGTGAAACAACAAACGAGGAGAAGGACTGATTTATCGGTCTAGACTAACCTTATCAGGGTCCAGTTCCTTGGTAGTAAACTGCTCGGAGAGAAACTTGACGATGGCTTTCCTCAATCGGACCAGACCACAAATCTCATCTCTGTAGGGGAGCATAGAAGGCTCCCATGTCCGCAGATCTTCCTGGTTGAGCTAGAAAATAGATAGGACCAACAGGTTAGAGGCCAGGGCTCGACACTCACACTGGCCCATTGGCCAGGGGCAAGTAAAATTGCACTTCGGGCCAGCAAAAATGTATACAACTTTAAAAGTCATATTTGAGTGGCCCGATCGGGCAAGCATATTTGCAGCCCGACAGTAAAAAAATTAGAAAAATCTTGTTTTCTTCCATGTCATGCTTCATCTTTCATCACAGGTTTGATCAGGAAAGAGTGATATTTTGAATATTTAGTAAAAAAAGTTTTCTCATGAAATAACATTTTGGGGCCAGTTAATTTTTCTTTTGGACCACCAGATATGGGGAAGAAATTATTTCACTGGCCCGACTGGGCCACTGACAAAAAAGGTAAGTGTGGAGCCCTGTTAAAGGGATTTAGTAACATTGTCAAAGTCCTCAAAATCAAATTGGAATTTTAGCGGTTCCCTTGTACCTTGTATTCGTATTAACAATGAAAGCATGGGACAGGTTTCGTTTTTTTTAATTCCCTTTCGTTAAAAAGATATTTACGATTTAAGTGTTCAGATGTTACTATCCATGAGGTAGTCGTAACCGTGTACAAAATCAGTGCAATGAGTTTGTGTTTATCACTTTGCGTTTTTGCTCACTACTCTACTATTTAAAAGGAGTGTCCGCCTTTTACAAATGATCTGAAGAGTTTTCAGTAGACAGATGAGGATAAATGTAACACCCACATAAAATTTCAGATGAATAAAAAACAAATGTGTAGAAATCATCCCTTCATCGAACTATATATATATCGGCCAATAAATGTGTTTAACTGATTTAGCATAATATTGCAACAATATTGTTGTCATTCTTGTAAAGGTATTGTAAAGACGACATTAAAAAAAAGGTATGCCACGAAAAAGGTCTCGAAAATGGAGAATGAACAATTACATAGTCAGTTTTACGAGTCTTAGTTAAATTGTTTGTTGTATTTGCCTTACGCCGCTGTTCGATCACAATCTGTGCGCAGTTCACGCACAGCCACAGGGGGTCCCCCAGGGGGTCTGCCGGCAGCTATCGTGAGCGAAATTCTGAACGGGCGAAAACTCGTAATGCTTTTATTACGTCGCTGTATTATGTTGAGGTCTATAACTCCACGAAAAGGAGATTTCAAGCCCTATTTTTTTCTTCAGGCAAGCTGTTAAAAGACATTTTCTTTCATATAAGACAAGCAACTTTTGAATTTGGCTTGCAAAAGGCGGACACTCCCTTTAAAGGGATAGTTGAGTTTTGATAGAGGGCGCTATAAGAAAAAATCTTTTGTGAGGTAATGAAAAACTGACTGTCAAATTTGAAAGAACATACCATTTTAATGACAGAATAAACTTTATTTGAACAAAATCGGTTCAGAAACGGCTAACATATCTATAAACATATTTTTATTCAAAAATTCTTCATCAGGCGATATTTTGACTTTGTAGACAAATTAAAAAAAAAGCCTAAAGACTACTTTGAAAAAAATCTGAAAAGGTTTTTAAAAAGTTGTTGATGAAATCTCTATTGAATCATTATTTTAACAAAAAACAGGGGTTTTACTTAGTCGTTTGTAATTGTGTATACTTTTCGAGCATGGTGAAGTTATAACTATTATTTTATACCGTAATGGTGCAGGTTTTGGTTACTAAAGTTAAGTTTGACCAATACTTAACTATCCCTTTGACGCTCTTGGGCTTAATGAATACCAATGATAGATATCGTCATACTAAAGGGGCATTTTAACAAATCTAACCCTATTTTATTATTCTCTTACCATAAGCCAAACAACACGGTAGAAGAGAAATGTGGAAGCTCCAAGTAATTTTTGTGGAGTTAGACACTTTACTGGTTTCACTTTAATCCACATTTGCCTTTCCTAACAAACACAAGACCAACCAATATAGTCCGTGGGCCAGAGGGGTCTACCTGTGACCCCCCCTATGATCCTCCGACTTGGGTGTCATTTTGTCCATTGATATGTCTAATGTTAGAAACAAAATGTTAACAAGAAAAAAACTCATATACACTATGTTTTTTTACTACTTTTTTGGAGGTATGTAAAAATAGCACTTTTTCATTTTTTGCTGTATTTCTTAGGGTTGGTGAAAATTGAGATTGCGTTAAGTGCTCTCATTTGATAATGGCTAGATCTTTATCAACTAAATTTTGCTGATACATATTTTTATATATGCCTAAGGCACAGGAAAAGTTTCATGGTCAAAGTTGATTGGCTTCATATAATTATGACGTCATCAAATTTGCATATGAAAAATCATGGGAATTTCCGTAAACAAAACGGTCAAAAAAACAATGTTCATTAGTATAGTTTTTTTTTTCACCATGAGAATGATGAAAATGAGCTTAAACTTATTATGTCTATTTCTGAAAGTATATTTAAATCAGAAATGCTATTATCCTTTGAATATAATGTACAAAAATGACATTTTTTATTACGTAATCACCATGCGTCATATGCAATTGTAAGGCATATGATGGCCATTTTGTTTAGGGCACAAATAGGTACATATTGCTCCCTCTTTAATTTCTTTATTTTAGAACCAATCACTCTCATATTTGGCTCATATGTAGAACTAGTAGGGCTCGTGAGTTTGCAATAAGTATAATTTCAAAAGGTCATCAAATGAGGGCGCTATTTACTAAAATTTGATAAAAACATACAAAATCCTATATATTCTGATAACATTTTTTTTTTCTTTATCTGTCTGATTTGTATAGACATCTTGACATTTTGTTTGCATTATTATGCAACCTACTTTCCCTAGAATGAAATTTAAGACTGTTATGTTGTATCTTGTATATTTTAGGGTCTAAATTAGTTATAACTCAGACTGAAGTGTACCTTAAAAGTGGAATGGGGATTACATTGCGCTACATACAAACAATTTCAGATTATTCACTTAGTAGTAACCCTATGTATCTAGTCCTGAGTGAGATTTTCGATAGCATGTACTCCAATATCAAGTTAAGACAAAAATATGTTTTTGGAAAATTCTGGTCAGAAACTTGTTTTTCAATATTTGAATTACACTTCTGTTTGGCATCACATTTGTTTGTTTCAGAAAAGAGAACAAATGAACATCTCTTGTTTACAGTTCATTATTTGATATACCTACCCTCCAAAAGTTACAGAAACTTCATATGACAACTAGATGGGTACACATTCATGCCTTTAAATGATTATCATGGTGACAGAAAGTGACGAATGAATTGAATGCAAATTAAAGTTAACGTCCACATTGAAAAATGTTTTAGATCATGAAAAGTTGTCTGGAATTTATAGAGGCACATGCAGGGGAATGTCTGTGTGTGTAGAATTGTTAACTCCTTTTGCAACATTTGCGCCCTTATTTGTTACTAAAATAAACGTACTATGTCTCAATATTCATAATACATTTACACGGGATACTAAATACATTCAGTTAATCACTGACACCTCACAAATGATCTGTTTGCATGAAGGCCTGTGAAAGAATGGTTGTGGCAATAGCTCATTTCAGTTAGATTCCATATTTCATGCTGTTTGTTTTTCTTTACTTTAAATAAATGGTATAAGCAAATACGGGTGACAAATAGTGTATACCTCGAATTTTATCATGGAACTTAAGCATTACACCGTCTGTCTCATTTTCTGTAGTGATCAGATATAATGCCAAAGTATCACTATCTTTATGCCAGGAAATTATCATAAAGAATGATAAAATAATTTAGCATCTGCCTTCTGTGCCACATTTTTAAGCTTTTGAAGCGCTTGATCCTAAACCAGCACCATGCAATCACAAAAGAGCACCCCAATCTTGGGCAGGCTGGCTCCTGACCAATGCTAAATCACGAGCTAAGTAATTAATTTGCCACAGTCCATAGAAGATGGCTTAAAACCAACTGCTGTCTACAGTGGCGTAGCTACGGGGGGGGGGGGGGGCACGGGGGGGGGGGGGGGGCACGTGCCCCCCCCAATAATTTCGAAAAAACAATAGAAAACATAAGGGGACATTTTTTGAAAAAAACAAAGAAATACATAAGGTGTGCCCCCCCAATCAGTCCGACCACGCTACGCCACTGCCCGCATGTATTATCTCGCCCTTCTCTCACTCAATATCTCTATACAATGGTATTGTAGTTTTACCCTTTGGTTTGGAATTTGCCCCTCTTCCAGTTCAATACTATCATTTATAGTAAATGAAATATTATTTTGATAAGATTGTGGCATACACGTGTTCCACTCGTTATCATTATTTGGCTATTTTAATATCTGAGACCCGACCGTGAGAGCGAGGAGCGAGTTATAATAAGACAAACAATCGAACGGCGCTCTCCTGTATTACGCATGCTTGGGTTTGCCTAATATTAGTGGGAAAACCGATACAGAAACTGAAAATGAATTAATTTCTAATAACTTCACAGAACTTCTAACCGCGTATCATACACTTGTCGTTCTCTCCTCCGTAAACAAAAAAAAAAGAAGAAGCGACAAGTGTTTTCCTTTTCGTCGAAAACACCCGGTTTAGATATTGACATAACAAAATTACAAACTTGTAAAAGGCTAATAGTGATTTAATAAACCATTTCCCGTTAATAAAACTTGTTCAAACACACCCAGGCAAGCGTATACTTTGTCAAAACTTTGTTTGCTTAAAAGTCTCGGTTTCACTCTCTCTTTCATATCTTTTGATTCAAGACTGATATCAATTATTTTCATCCCCGACAAACATATAATATTTAACAGATATTAATATGTTTCTAATATAGACTTAACCACAATAATTCTGCTCATAAAAGGCACGTTTAAATGGGGTAAAATATGCTAGAAGAGCTCCCTTTTTAATTAATAGAAATCATCAGCATAATTATGGTACACATGGCCGTAATTGTACTTAAGAAATTAGTACATGTATACAACATTACATACCATATTGATAAAGAAATTGTAATCATCAATAGAAATGCAAAATCATCCATTCGGAATGTTATAATGTCAAGTCTATATGATACGTACGCGTATACAATCATATAGCTTATCTACCGGCATTAGTTCTATGAAATGAGAAAAACAATGCTATTAAATTATACGGCGTTTAAAATAGAGGGTAACAAACGGTGCCAATTTCACACAGCTCTCTAAACCCACTACCACCTTATTTGCAAGCCATCGGCGCATGCTAGCTGCATTATAATTATGTAGTATTTATGCGTGTACAAGCAAAAATATACTGTTTGAATAGTGTGAATTTGATACCCTTGTCTTTTCACCAGATGTTTAGTCTCACTAGAGATGAGGGTAGATTTTCATAGTTTTTTTATAATAATTTGCAGAGTATTTTCCATTGGTAATTATAATACTGTATATTCTGCGTTGTGTGCATTGCATGTATATTTGCAAGTATGGTTTGTGTCAAATTAACATATTTTTAATCTAGTGTAATTGATAGGAATATCAAATATTCTTGTCAAATAAGAAAATAATATAACGAATAAAATAACAAAATTATTTCAATAAGATATATAAGGAAAGTTAAATTATGGACATCAAAGACATGATAGGAAAATTAACTTGTCCTTTGTGGTAATTATGGTTTAAATTATAAAATAGTTTTGGGACAAAATGAGAATGTATGACCATAATAATGCCAATAGTCTGAGAGTGAATCTAAAATACTAAAATGACTTCGTTGAAAACATACAACATGTTATTACTCCTCCGATACATGCATTTAGTGCATATCAATGATAAAAAAAATTAAAAAAATTGAAAACTATTTTCCAGCATCAAGCAATGCCTTGGTTCCTCGTTGATAACCATCAGTGCCCAGGGGCCTGTGGCGTAGCTACGGGGGGGGGGGGGGGGGGCACGGGGGGGCACGTGCCCCCCCAATCATTTGGCCAAAAAAAAAAAAATGACGACCCGACATTAGCCAAATGTGTCTATATTATTCATTATTATCATGTTTTATTAAATGTGTGATGATAATGATGTTATCAACGATAATAAAGAAGAACATAACGGTCGTTCCCTAGTATTAGCAATAGCGCACCATATATCAGTTTGAAGAATCCTTCCAATATAGCACCTTATACAAATTTTCAGTCCCGTGCGCGATGATCGACGCTCACCGCTTCAGAAGACATAGAGCGCGTATAGGCCTAACAAACTTCCTAGCACATGGTAAATCGTCCATCATACCAAGGGCCTTTTCAGGATCTAGAATCTGCCTCCCGCTTTTATAGATAATTTTGACCATTTGACACCTTCATGCAGGCTATAAAGGCGCATAGCTGCACTACGTAGTCCTAAATGTCTAGGTAAAGACAAACTTCCTTTACTAATTTCTTCACTCTGCAAATGCACCAGTTCCATTAATTCATGATGCATATCTAGGCATATTGTTGATGATCATGATTGAAGGAGCACCAGTCATCTTCTCCAGAGTCGACATCTGCATCAGTTGAGCATAGGCCTACTGAAACTAACTCAAGGGACCCGTGTCATGGGTCTAGTCACGCGACAACAGGCAGGGGACGGGGAGGGGGACATGCCCCTCCCCATACATTTGAAAGTGGAGGTGATTGTTCCTCCCGCTTTTAATATGCATACACTATGTATGTTTGATTATATAGCTTGAACTTTACAAATCACTTATTTTGGTCTCGGGTATGCGCCAAATCACACAATTTAAAGCCCAAAATTTGCAAAAGCTCCCTACAGTGGGAGGGGTACACCCCCTCCCATGGCGTCGATCCTGGGGGGCAGGGGTGCGGTCGCCCCCCCAATGAAAATATTGGGGGCGAGCATATCATTTCGCCCCCCCCCAAAAAAAAAATTCTGAAAATAAGGAAGAAAAAAATCGAGTGATATAATGCCAAAGAGGGGAAAGACATATTTATCAATAATTAATCTTCAAAATAGCTGTTTTTTTTAGTTTGAAAAGGACTGTAAATATCGTTTTTTTGCCGCGCGCTTCGCGCGCATACTGTTTCTCATATTGCAAGTTTCATTTCGGTTTGCTTGAACTCACTTTTCGATCTGTGTTGAGCAGTGTAATTTCTCAAACGCACACCTCAAACGAAGTTTATTAAACCCTCATTTATAGCACACCGTCACGGAAAATAAAATAATCTGAAATAATAAATTTTTATTTCAGTAATTTCAGTAATAATCAGTAAATTCGGTCCATATGCGCTGAACGCAAATCATATTGGAATATCATGTCACCCCACATTTGAAAGTGGAGGAGATTGTCCCCCTCCCTTTGTCATGTATGTTTGGTTCCATACTTATTTACTTCATATTACGTGAAATTTCTGTCTTAGGTGTGCACCAAATCGCACAATTTCACGCCCCAAAATACAAAAGCTCCCTACTGTGGGAGGGGGACACCCCCTCCCACACCCTCCCCCACTCGGTCGCTTCGCTTCCTCGCAATGTCTCCCCTCCACTTTTGAGAAGTTGTTGACGCCCTTGCTTAGTTTCACTATATATCACTATCACTATATCGATATTCCCGTTTAAAAATACGTTACGAGTAGGTTCACTATTATAATACAATGACAAATAAAAAGACAATAATGACCATACTTCTACAGTCATATTTTAAACACCAATTTCAAAAATTTCTCCATGTGGGAGGGGGTAAACCCCCTCCCACACCCTCCCCCCAATAAGTATAGACAAGCACGGATATATACCACGTGAGCGTAATTGAGTCTGGTGTGTGTGCATGTACACGTAATGTAGGTTCGATTGTGTTTGTATACTTTATCATGAGGGAGATGATTTAAGTCCTGATTTCTTTAATTCAGTATTATCAAATTTCCTTCCAAGGTATGCACCAGATTGCATTATTTCAAGTGAAAATTTGCAAAAGCTCCCTACCGTGGGAGGGGGGACACCCCCCTCCCACACCCTCCCCCCCCTCGGGCGCTACGCTCCCTCGCAGTTGTGCCCCCCAATCCGTTGACCCTCGCTACGCCACTGGCTGTCTACATGTATGCATATGGAACTGTACGCCACTGACTCATCCTAAACATGTAAATGAGATTACAATTGATTTCACTTAACCAAACTGCTGAAGCATTTTTAATTTATGCTGAAAACCTGTGAATTGTTGTCAAGAGCACAAAAAAAAGAAGTAATCTCTGACATTAAGATCACACTCACTACAATCCTGAACAATTTACATGTGTGGACAACTGTTGGGAGGACACTTTCCCTGTCGTGGAACGACATCCATCAGAACATGCCATGCAAGCTCCAAAAAAGACCCATCAGCAACAAAGCGTTACAGACCAGTCTCACTTTCCCACACCTTTAAGCTGTTCGAGCGACTAATTCTGACCCACCCAGGCACCCACCTAAGTGCAGTTGTATAACCATCGCTGATGAAGGAGCAGGCATGATTCCAGCCTAGGAAGTATTGCACAAGACAGCGCTTAACCTTACCCAACATATAGAAGATGTTTTCCAGTAAATGTCTTAACTGGAGTTGTATTTGTAGACCTCTCGTGCAGCGTATGCTACTGTGCACAGAATCTACACAAACTACTGAATGTGAACAACATGCACTTGACCAACATGGTGAAGACCCTGGTTGAAAACAGACGCTTCTTCGTCGAGCTGTCTGGAAAGAAGTGTCGTTGGCGCAGAAGCATTTCGGCCAAACTCTGTTCAACATCCATGGTGCGTAGATCTGTCCATTGAATACCTATTCATCAGGGGGGAGGGGGTGATACGGAAGTATCTACGCGCCGCCCATGTTCAACATCTTATGTTAACGATCAACCTATATCTACTCTGAGGACAGGTGTTTCATCTATAGGACGACCTGTGATCCATCACCCACCCACAGTCAGTTACACTACATGATCAGGAAAAACGTGCACGAGTACGTGCTCGTTAAACGGGCCCATACCATGGACAGTGATGATCGACTTCCCTAAGGCAGAATCCACCTTGTGTGAGGGATTTCCAACCTCTCCTGTACTACAAAGAGAACCATCTGAAGGCTAATTCAATTAACAAATATGCGCCTTTCATCTGAAGAACATACATGCAAACCAGAAACTGAAGATCACTTGGAATGGAACTAGACGGGGACACTGTGATAGTCCTGTCTACATAGGGGTGACCTTAGATAGATCTTTCAAGAGTACAAGGCCTGTATTACCCAGCTCAAAGGAAGGTCAGCTCCACGAATGCCTTTCTTGACAAACTGAACACATCCAATTGGGGTGCAAACCAAACAACAATCAGCTCTGACTCTCTGTTACTATGTTGCAGAATATGTCTTCACGGGTGAGGGAAAGCTCAGCACATGCCAAGAAGAACAAAAGTTGCCGTTATATCATGATGTATGAGACGAACGAGAACTGATAACGTACACCTGATCTCTGGCATCGCATTCCAGCTGTAATAAGGAGGGCTGCTGCTAGCCAGGAGGAACGACTGAGACAAACAGAGGTGAAGGACACCCACTCCATGTCCACCCACTGCATCCTCGGCGCTTTAAGTCACGGAAAAGCTTCCTTTCATGATCTGTTGAACCCCTGGATTACAGCGTGTCTTCAAGAAGGCTCAAACTCTGGGAAGAGAGGCTGAGCTCTAGGACATATCGGTAGCCTACGCCTATGGTGCCATCAGAGAAACTGTCCACATGATTCAACCATGCACCCCTGGGTGACTTTGCGTAGCCGGAATAGGCTTTGGCAGGCGTGGGAAGATGCAAGCCAACATGTTGAACTGGGGATACATCGAAGGTGCATCAGAATGCGAGTGCGGTCAAGCCCCTCAGATCATTGACCACCTGCTTAGTTGTGATATGGTACATGGAATGTGCACAATCAAAGATCCGACAGAGGCCAAGGATGTAGCGTTCAGATTTGCCCGACATTGGCAGAAAGTTGTATGGTGATACGAAATGATGAATGAAACAAGCTCCAAACTGCTATTAAAGGTGGGGGTAATAAACACAAACAACCGATAATCTCCTTTGAAAGCAAACAGTTTATCAATCTGCAGCAGATAATCACGGTACGGGAGATATCCTACCACGTAGAAAAGGTAGACTTATCTCCAACACTTGTCTATCGCCAACTATTATCGAGGCAGAGCTCTGAAAAGAAAGCGGCCCTGTATTGTTTTGATGAAAATGAGACTTATAGGAGCGGCGATTGGCTTTTTCAAAATGAAAATGGGAACCTTAGGAGCGGCCGGATCGGCTGTAAAAACAGGGGTCTTTGAAGCGACCCATACCTGTATTGCAAATATACATGAGTACCCCCCCCCCCCCCCCCCCCTCCCCCTTCGGGTCATTGATGATGATGGTTGACCAGGGTTTCTTACCGTTTGTTATCGACATGGCCACATTGATCTTTGTAGCATATTTATGCCATGGATATCTCCTAAAGAAAATACATTTAAAAGGAAAGAGTTCGACAGATATTATGTGTCGTTCATTCCTTCGTTTAAGCTTAAAAGTGTGTATGCTCTGCCACCGTTTCCCACACAGCGGATAAAACAGCGAATCGATATCAACAATGTTGCCATAGTGGCTTTTCAGGCCGTGATCCTTCCAAATATAGGGTTCTGAGGAAGACGAAATTATATTGAACGGCTACAACTTTATCTTTACCATTCACATGTGTCAATGACTAATGGAATGTCTCCACTTAATTGCTCTAAATAAACATTGATGTAAAATCCTGCTTGATGAATATGAATAGTATGCTTCATCTTTATTAAAGAAAAAGAGCTGCAGAAGATACAAAACAATTCTGTACACACAGACTGCTCCTGTGCCTATAAGTTTTGTAAACTCTCTGTTTCTCTGGTAACCCCAAACTTATAAACATGAAGTTCCCGTATTATCAAATGTGAACTTTTTTTTTTATTTTAAGAAAATAATGTTTATCCTTGTTAATGAGACGTAGTATGCTGTTCCCTTTTCTGACCAAAATGGTGGTCCAAGCGAACAAGTAATAGAGTTAAAATTTTTCTTTTTAAATCTGACTAGATGTATTTTGTGTTTGTTATGTTTTTATTCGTAAATATATTCAGACAGAAACAACTTATCCAGTGCTAGATTAACAGGCCTGAACAAATGGTACGTAAAAAACATCATATCGCAATGTATTTTATTAATTCACTTTGAAGGTCACATTCAGACAGTTTTTGCCTTAATTAGCCCGTAAAAATTAAACAATATATTATAATCGTCCTCGTAAGTATGGACTTGAATACTGATGAAGCAAAATCCATTTGTCAACACAGAACCATCAGTTAGAGACAAAAACTCATAATTTAGGAGGGATCAAATAATGAACTTGTCAACGAGACGTATTTGTTCTCTTCTCTGAAAAAAAAGTGATGCCAAAGATAATAATACAAAATAAAAAAAATAAAAAAGTTTCTGGCAAGACGTCCCCACACATTTTGCCTTAATTTTATATCGTAATAAACATGCTATCGAAAATCTCACTCAGGACTAGATTCAGGTTAGGATTGAATAAATAATCGAAATAGTTAATTGTGTGTAGCGCACTGTATTCCCTGTTGCACTTTTAGGGTATACAATCTAGAGGGAGTTATGCCTTATCTATACGGTAAAATATAAAAGATACAACATAACAGTCTTTAATTTCATTATGGAAAAGTAAAGTTGCATAATAATGCAAACAAAATGTCAAGTTGTCTATACAAATCAGGCAGATAGAGAAAAAAAAACATTTTTATCGGAATTTAAAGGCCAAGTTGAGTTTTGGTAATTTCCAAAGTGCCCCCCCCCCAACATCGATTGTAACGGATTTGGTTGATTTCAATTCCATATGAAAGATCATCGAAAAAAACATGGGAAATAATAATAATTTCCATTCAAATGCTCTAATTGTTGTGAAATTTGCTTTCAAAATATCATATAAAAGTGGTTGACGCCCGGGTATCACTTTTTAGAACCGCTAGTGCGAGGCACTAGCGTTCTATGTTCTTTTAATAAAAGACTGAAACCAAATATTTGTGTGCACGCTAATTGTGCTTAAAACTATACATATGATACGGTACTTACCAGCAATTTACTCTCCAATATGTGATCCAACTACCGGGTGGATTAAGATTATGATTTTTCCTTCCATTCCGCAAAAAATCAGTGATATATGCGCCTCATGGACCAGTCTCTCCGTGTGTTAGCGCGACTGTGAACGAAAGGCGAACGAATGCGAATGGGGCTTGCGAGTTGCGTCAACGGCAGTGTTGGAGTCATACTTCTATGGTTGCGATACATAATATACACGTACTACTGTATAGTATTACCGCACACAGTGACTGCACTACAGTCCCGTATTACCGCACACTGCACTATACAGTCCCGTATTAGGACCTACAACGCTAGAGGTTCGCGCCGAGTTAATTTGACACTTCGAGTTGTAACGGCTCTTTTTGAATGATAACAGGGGTTTTACTTTGTCGTTTGTAATTGTGTATACTTTTCGAGCATGGTGAAGTTATAACTATTAGTTTGTATCGTAATCGTGCAGGTTTTGGTTACTAAAGTTAAGTTTGACCAATACTCAACTATCCCTTTAAAGGATTTTGTATGTTTTTATCAAATTTTAGTAAATAGCGCCCTCATATGATGACCTTTTGAAATTCTACTTATTGCAAACAGAAGAGCCCTACTAGTTCTACATATGTGCCAAATATGAGAGTCATTGGTTCTAAAATAAAGAAATTAAAGAGGGAGCAATATGTACCGATTTGTACCCTACACAAAATGGCCATCATATATGCCTTACAATTGCATATGACGCATGGTGATTACGTAATAAAAATGTCATTTTTGTACATTATATTCAAAGGATAATAGCATTTCTGATTTAAATATACTTTCAGAAATAGACATAATAAGTTTAAGCTCATTTTCATCATTCTCATGGTGAAAAAAAAAACTATACTAATGAACATTGTTTTTTTGACCGTTTTGTTTACGGAAATTCCCATGATTTTTCATATGCAAATTTGATGACGTCATAATTATATGAAGCCAATCAACTTTGACCATGAAACTTTTCCTGTGCCTTAGGCATATATAAAAATATGTATCAGCAAAATTTAGTTGATAAAGATCTAGCCATTATCAAATGAGAGCACTTAACGCAATCTCAATTTTCACCAACCCTAAGAAATACAGCAAAAAATGAAAAAGTGCTATTTTTACATACCTCCAAAAAAGTAGTAAAAAAACATGGTGTATATGAGTTTTTTTCTCGTTAACATTTTGTTTCTAACATTAGACATATCAATGGACAAAATGACACCCAAGTCGGAGGATCATAGGGGGGGTCACAGGTAGACCCCTCTGGCCCACGGACTAATATGTTTAAAGTCAAACATAGAGGATTACAAATGATTTTTGTGTAAATAGACAATTATTGTACAATCTTGCATGCGATCTTGTAAGTGAATTGAAATCGTTTGGCATTAATATTGGTAGATCATGCTAAACAAGTTAAAGTGATTCCGTTGGCAGTGTTCATTGTGTTAATGTGATTGGGTAAAATTAGTTTGTTATGGGAAATTAAGAAAGTCAATAATCGGGTTAGGTATTTGTACATATGTGGATGTTTTAGTTTGTAATGCTTGGTAAGCATGCCATACAGATTTGTTTGGCAAAGTCGAATATTGAATTGCATAAGGTTGTTTTAAGAAGTGTTTTGATTATGTTTTAAGTTTAAAGGAAGTTGCTTAAGTGAATATTAAATTCCATAAACAACTGTTACCAAATTTATTCGACTCATTATTTATTCAGAATAGCGATGTACATAATTATGACACCAGATCCAAATCCCACCTTCGTGTTACTTATGGACGGACTCATTTTTCGCATACAATAATTACATATAAAGGTCCCATTTTATGGAATAATTTCCCACAAGAATTGAAAGATAGTGTTTCACTGAATTCCTTTAAGATTAAATTAAAACGTCTTTTATTAGAAAATGTTTAACTCCTGACATTAAAAAAAATATGTACCGTATATACAATTTTTGTTTGAACTGTGTTTGACTTGGCATTGTTTGACTTGAAACATGACAATTGCATAAAGTAAAACTTACCGAAATTGATTTTCTATTTAACTTTGATTTTTATTACTATATACCCTAGGGATCATACCCATAAGTTTTTATAAAACTTCTTCTGATCCCTCCACATTCATATTGCCTTAATGTAATCATCGTTTTTCTTAAACCTGTTTTATATTTTCTGTATGTTCTGTAGTCTCCGTGTATATTGCTGTTTTTGTTCTTGTACATCTTTACATTATATGTAGTGTCTTTTTATGAATCGTGGAAAAATAAAGACAATTCCCCAGGAATTGTATTGAATAAATTGAATAAATAAGTAGTTATTTTGAAAATGTTTGTGCAAGTTAGAATTTCATCTTTCCATATAGCCCTGTAAGTCCGAGGACAGACTTATCTTGGGAGGGGGTTATGTGACGAAATTGTTACTGTGATTTTAATTGTTTGTAGTCCTTTAATTGTACCGTTGTAAATTGCATCGTCGCAGATATGAAAAGGGTCGGATTGTACCGTATTGCATGTTGCGAGCTGATGTACATTAGCTTACTGTTGTGGACAGGGCATATTTAGAGAGTAACCCCCTCCCCTTGGGAAATGTGATGTGCATAGAAAAACGCCATCATGTGTCCAGATTTAGATTCGTTTTGACTCGAGAATAAAGGCAAGGCCACTATAACGGCAAACTTCGGTGTGTATTGCGTGATGTCGGGAGGGCGTTTGTCTGCTTGAAGTCCCTAGAGTATAAAAGAACCCAACGGGATGTGGTTGTCGGGTGTGTCCATCGATTGGCTGTGGGAAGGAAATGAGACCCGGAGCGATCCCCGTTGCAATAACAGCTACTTTCGGTTTCGATCCTCCATAGACTTTATACATGTACTAAGTGAATGGCTGTAATTAAACTAACCTTTCTTATGTTTTAACACAATGAATCCAAGTGTGCCTGATATATTATACATATACATTCATCATCATCAAGTTCAGGTGGCGCTGTAAAGCGCTGCTGTGGTCTTCACGAGAGCACGCCATGCAACTCTGTCTTCTGCCAAGTGTGTTGCACCCTTCATTCCTTCCCCGGACACTCTCTTGATATCGTCAGTCCAAGATGTAGGTGGACGACCTCTGCCACGTTTTCCTTCAATTGCGCCTTGCAGTATTCTTTTCTCAATTCCTTCAGTTCTCCTAACGATGTGCCCGAAGTACTTTAGTTTTCGTTCCATAATTCCCCTTCTGATAATTAAGTCTGTACCAATCTTGTTCAGAATCCATACATTTGTCTTTCTATCTTGCCAAGACACCTGTAAAAGCCTTCTGTAGCACCACATCTCAAAAGCGTCAACTCTTTTTCTGTCGTTCTTTGTCATGGCCCAAGACTCGCATCCATATGTAGCAATGGAGAATGCAGTTGCACGAAGAAGTCGAACCTTCAGATCGAGTGACAGGCCTCTGCTTCTCCAGATATGAGACATGCTCTGCACAGTTGATCTTGCTATTGCCAGTCTTCTCCTTATCTCTGTGGTGCTTCCTCCTTTGTTATTTATTATGGAACCTAAGTAGTCAAACTGACTGACTACTTCAATCGTCTTTCCATCTATGGTGAAATCGTTGTTGTTGCTGTTTTTGTCGACTACCATTATTTTAGTCTTTTTAGTGTTCAATAGAAGATCTTTCTCTTCGCTCGCCCTTGTAATACGGTTCAATAGGTCAATGAGCTCCTCTCTACTGCTGCAAACTAGAGTAGTGTCATCCGCATACCTCAGGTTTGTGATCTTTGTACCCCCGAATTTCACTCCTCCGTTGAAACCTTCCAGTGCCTCTCTCATGATGTCCTCAGAATATATATTAAAAAGGTTTGGAGATAATATACAGCCCTGACGTACACCTCTGCCTATTTCAAACCACTCAGTATCCCCACTACTGGTCCTCACTGTAGATTCTTGGTCCTGGTAAAGATTCTTGATCAGTCCTACTATGTGACTTGGGAATCCCATCTTTGTCATTGTATCCCACAGTTGATGGTGGCTTACACAGTCGAATGCCTTACTGTAATCTATGAAGCACATATAAAGAGGGTGTTTGAGTTCTCTGCATTTCTCGATTACATTTCTGATGTTAACAATCTGATCTCTTGTCCCCCTGTCTTCACGGAACCCTGCCTGCTCTTCTGATATCTCTTCTTTCAGCTTGACTTTCATTCTCCTGCTAATGACCTTCAGAAGTACTTTACTTGCATGACAAATCAAGCTTATTGTCCGATGATTTGAACATTCTTTCAGATCCCCCTTCTTTGGTAATGTTATGAATACAGCTCTACACCAGTCTTTAGGCCATTCTTTCTCCTTCCAGATATTACAGCAAAGACGCCACATCAAATCAATCCCTTCTTCACCGGTAGCCTTCCACATCTCAGAAGTCAAGTTATCTAAACCAGGAGACTTGCCATCCTTCAGTTGTTCCATTGCTATCTCTACTTCTGATCTTAGTGGAGGGGGCTCCATTTCATCTCTTTCCTCCCATCGTGTGTCATCTTCATTTTCCTGTGCCGCAAACAGCTTTCTACTGTACTGCATCCATCTGTTCTTTAGGTCCTCACTATTTGTCAGTGTTTTGCCATTTTCGTCATTAATCACATCCAATCTTGGGGTCCTTTTCTTTGTGATTTCTTTCACAATAGCAAATGCTACCTGCAAATATATACATTAGCACCTTATATCTCCTTTTTAATCGTCATCATCATCATCATCATCATTATTGTCATTTTCATCATCATCTTCATCGATATTCAACACCACCATGACCGCCAACATCATCAGAATCATCATTACCATCCCATTCATCACAGTGATCCTGCTCCTTATCATCGTTATCGTCGTCATCATCAACATTATCATCATCATCATCAAGATTGGTGTATGTATTTTTTTTCATTAAATATTATTTGGAACAAACTCAATTGTTAATGCTATCCACCCAGATACCAGTGCATGACAACATACATTTCTGTCCAGCATGTTTTCTAAACATGAATAATTGCCATCGTGTGATAAACACTCACATAGACGCACATTCTCAATTCTGTTCAGCAGGTTTTATTTGTTTTTAATTTAAAACCACTGTTTTGCATCTACTTGTAAATGTGAGAGGATTAGATTGCCCTCTCTCAATTACCGGGGCGATTACTGTGTGCGCGCCAATTTTTGTTAGTGGTTACCATGGCTGTTTGCGCCTTTTGCGCATGTCGCTATGGTAACCGCGCGTTTATCTCTGCATCTCAAATTTGTTTCTTCTTCTTCTTCTGCCTCCTTCAAATTGGAAGATTCATGCGAACCAGATAACAGTGTTTTATTTGCAGCTACTGTAATGCTTGTTGTGTCTCTTTCTGCAACGGGACCCTGATCTCAACGCATTTTTATATCACCTGTTTAGGTAAGCGCAGATACAGCTGTATTGCTAATAATATGTATTATGATTGTATTTCATGAATGTAAAATGAATTGTAAAATGTAAATGTTAATTGTAACATTTATATTATGTAATTGTGCAACCGCTCTATATTTATAATAATCATTCTCTGTTAAGTTGTTCTTTATTTAACTTATGCAACTCTTTATGTACAGCGTTTAGAAACGTATGTAGCGCATTATAAATGTTATTTATTATCATCTTTATTATCAATGTCATGTTCTTGCAATATATTATGTAGAGTATAGTGAATACTGTTTATGTGTTATTGTGTAGGTGGCCGCCGTGTAAAACGACAAGTGATCTTGGGTTGGCGAGGCGCCGCACACGCCGTGTTTTGATGAGGTAAATATCGATGTTTATGTGAAATCTACTTTATAATACAAATTAATCACCAATTGTATTGTAAATAATTGTTCACCTTATATTTAAGTATTCATGTATTTATGTATGTATTTTATAATCACTTATATTTATAATCATTAATATTTATGTATTGATAGTCATCTTTGTTCTTTTGAATTGTATAAGATTATAACTTTTTAATGTAAGATAATCTCCTGGTTGTCAGGAAATATATGGAAATGTATTTATAGTAATTTTGTTCTTTTGAATTGTATCTTCCATGCAGTTAAGTTCCGTCGCAAATGTACCCGATGCAGCACGACGGTGCTGTGTTGGTTTTCTTGGTTTCATAGTTTTATTTTAGTTAATTTGTGATTTGTTTAGTACTTTAATAAATGCATTTGGCCTTTAATTTAAAATTCTATACGGTTGAGTCTATTCCTTTTCACCTTTTCTTCGCGTGTTTGAACCAGGTCTAATTAAGCTGTAAATTGTTAATGTATGTTAGTTGTTTGATTATAATGTACACTTGTAAACTGTCACATAAACAAATACTATGTGAAATTGAGAGAGAATTTTGCAACAAAACCACACCCAACAAATCAATTACACCTTTTAGCTGTTACTTTTATGGATGTAAATAAATTTTGATTAAATTTAAAAATATTTACTATTGACATTACCATGTCCTATATGTCTTTCCCATTGAATATTACGTAACTCTATACAAAAACAAATTCAAGTTTGCTTCATTTATATTACGCCTTAAAAATGTACAAGATTACCTTTTCTTAACATCATTATAGAATGGAAATATTGCAAAAACTGGGAGGTGATCAGTAATGTCACTTTATAAAATACCTGAATTATCAGGAGTATTTGCATTTGTAAAAATATTATCTAACAATGTAGCAACCGTTTCTGTAATACGGGTTGTATCAATAATCATCACTAATGTCGTCGTAGTCGTCATCATCATCATCATCATCATCAAGATTGGTGTATATAATTTTGTTTTTATTTTTCATTAAATATTATTAGGAACAAAAATTAATTGTTAATTCTATCCACCCAGATACATTTCTGTTCAGCAATGTTTTCCTAACAAATATCAATTCAAACATATAGATTAACTGACCAAAAATATATAATTTGATTAAAATAGAGCAAAGAAAATGGGATTCCAACGGGATTCGAACCCATACGGCGTTCGTCCCTGAAACCTCTTAAATTTCATTGCTCGTGTGGTCAAACATCCTAACAGTCACATCATAACAGTCTAACGTCCTGACAGTCAAACATCCTTACAGTCTAACAAACATCATTACAGTCACATGAGTTATTAATAACCAATTGCTACTGTGTGATAAACACTCACATAGACGCCAATTCTCAATTCTGTTCAGCAGGGTTGTTTTTAATTTTAAAACAATATTTTTCAATCTACTTGTAACAAAGATATTATAAGAAATTGTCAAAGAATTTTCAACACAACCACACGTAACAAATGAAATACACCTTTTAGATACTTTTTAGTTACTTTTGTCTAAATGTAAATATAATTCTTGTCATTTCATACATTTTGAACTATTTGCACAACTTGACATAACAAAAGTGTTATCTATTCTATAACACCCTGTTTGATGTTATAGTTGTATAGTTATTTAATGATACAGTATCTAGATACATGTGCAGTCTTATAATGACAGTTTTCTTTTGAATTGCATTAATTTATACCAATTATGCAATGTGCAATAACTTGCTAGCGTATGATGACGTAACATAGTTTATTCACAAGTATACTTTGTTGGCCATTAAGAAGAGGATACACAAAGTGCCCAATTTGATTGATAAATATGACTAAAACAAGCATTTCATTAAATAATCACATTGATTATTAGACACAGTGAATGCATTAATATATCATATACGAACTTGTATATATCTGGGGAAATGTGTGAACTTCTATAAATTGTTTACAATTTACTGCAACTACTGTAGGAACATTTACCTACAAGCAAAGTGAAAACAACTTTGCACCTTGAAATGTGCATACCGTTGCCGAACTTTATACATTCCGGTAAAGTGCAATTTGGCCGAGTAATGAGTGAAATGCAAATTGATATAATATGCTAACTCACTGCAATAGCTTTGAACACAATTATAAATCTCCCTGGAAAATGTTCATATACAAAGTGAAACATTTAATACATATCTTTATAAAGACAGAGAATTGTGTATAACTGAAATCTGTTCCATGTTTATATTGGTAATACAAATAAAACAAGGTATGAAAGAAATGCTAGAGTTCTTAAGAAAGATTTTTCGCTTTTGAAAATGTTAATAGATCCCTTGTTAAACTTCTTCAATCCATTCGAAACAATTTCATACAGTCATAATTACATGGTTAACATTCCTATATATTATTATACAAATGGTGTAGGGTTTGGAGTTGAATATACCCAGAATAGACACCGATACATTTTGAATTTCTCGAGTGCATTTAATATTGCATCGAGCCCGCCGGCCGAGTGCAATATGTTTGCACGAGTGAAATTCAAAATGTAGAGGTGTGTATTGTGGAATATTTAACGACAAGAAGCCTGTACTATTTGATATATTAGATGATTATTTTGAGGAACTGATTTTGTTATCATGTTGATAAACCCAAATGGACCTTGCTCAAATTGTGAGTGTTCTCTAGCTCTCCATCCATCGTCGGCCCTGCGTACTTTGTACAAGCGCCAGCGCGTATTACAAATAATTGCGCGCTCTGCGCATTTTTCCCATTCAAGAACAAGCGCAAGCGCACATTACGCACTCAGGGGGTGTCACCATAGAAGTAGTATATAAATAACTAGAAGACAATCTACGCACTGCGCGCTAATTTTCCCATAGCCTTAACACACAGCAAACATGGCCGGTTAGGGAAACTTCATGGACTGGCTAACATGGAATGCTGGGTAATTCGCTGAGGAACGTGAACAGTTATTAACTGCATATAATTGCAGCAGCGAAATATCAAGCTGCAAACTGCGTCATGTTAGAGGTCATCGCTAATTAATTATTATTCATGTATTCATATATTCATAGCATCTACGCGTACATTTAGCCAATCACACATTAATGTTAAAAGTGGGTCGGGTCAAACCACGTTGTTTACGATACCGACACACGTGTGTGGGCTAAATGTTGATGTTGATTTAATGTTTCAATGGATTTCGAGTGTATGATCTGTATAATTAAAGAATATTGACTGGCCTTGAGGGAGACACGGCAAATATTGCCTGAACTAGATTCATATTGCCCGAGTCGAAGACGAGGGCAATATGGATCTAGTGAGGGCAATATTTGTAGTGTAGCCCGAAAGTCCAGTCAATATTGTAATTATTAACTAATCAGACATCTCGAGCGAATATGCAATATATTAATTTAAAGGGTACAAATTGCACAATTCTTCTAATTATTGAACGATGTTACTTCAAGTTTTAACCAAAATGCATACATCTTCAACCCAGTTTGTAAAGAAGCATTACTTAGCTAGCGCGTAACACATTATTACGTCATAATTAGACACGCGCAAATCATTAATAAACGCGCGTATGATTTTGCGCAGTCATAATGCTGTTAGCGCGCCTTCATACTCGGATATATTATTGACCGGCAAATTACACACAAAATCCAGTTGACTTTTCTGAGCGGTCAATATGATTTTGTCCATTGGTTTACTGTGTGATCATATTGACCGGCAAATTACACACAAAATCCCATTGACTTTTCTGAGCGGGCAATAAGATTTGTTTTCACCCGTAGTTTTGTTGGCCTACTTAACTTGGAGGGCAATATCGTTTTAAAATTGCCCTGCTCAGATGTCTGCTATGGTTAATAATCATTATTAACAGTAAATGCAAACACACATCAGTACACAGTAAAAGCGAATATTTCAGACTCACATTCTGCTGCAATATCTACTCAAATACATTATACAAACAAATACAGACCGTATGAACACGAACAAGAACGGGTTAAATATCTGATACAGACGCTCTTCATGTAAGTTATAGAATGATTTAGTGATTATCTAGTTAAAAACTTGTATAAATGAATAGTCTACCGTGTTCAGTTGAATTTGAGATGTTAACAAATTGACTGACCCCTTTTCACGTAAATTAACTTAGACACAAAATAAACAAACATACACATACACACGCACACACACCCACACACACACACACACACACACACACACACATTATGAAGAGCTTAATTCCAAAAGGCGCTAAAGCCACTTTCCCTAAATATCAGTAAGCTATTAAAGTAGAAATCAACCATTTTAGGACAAATTACACGATACAAATTCAAAATATGGAACGTTCCCTTTTCCTATTCAAATAATTGAGCAAAGAAATGTTTTAAAAATAAAAAGTGGATTTAGCGCCTTTTATAATTAAGCTTTTCATATACACACATTATATAGACACATCCGATTCTGCCACATAATCATGCAATCATAGATAGCCAAAATAATTATTGCAATCTCATGAATTGTTTTCAAATGATTAATCTACATACACTAGGAAATGTGGAAAGATGCAAATTCATACCATTCCATTTCCAATAACATTTATTAAATTAACATAATGTTCAACAGCATGAAACATAGTTTTAAATAATGTCGACATTAAACTTCCATCAGAATGATAAAAAGACAAAACGACTTTCTGTTAAAACAAAACATTATCTCTAAAGGTATTTTCTGTGCAAATCAAGATTTTAATTTCTAAATCAGTTGTCTCTTTTTATTTTATAAGATATTGCTGAGAAAAATAAAAGTACTTTCCTACATACGAATTGTGTATTAGGATTGTATAACAGCTATACATTATACAGGAAATATATTGGCTTTTGTAAATAACTTGGTTTGAGTAATATTTTGTACATACAATAAATATGAACTAAATGTTACTAAAACAACATTTTTAGCAGTCTTTTTTAAATAGAAAAGTTATGTACTTCCAGTATGCTAGTTGTCTGAAATTCATTAATTCTCAACATTAAACAAAACTAAATTGATCTTCATCAATTTATCAAGAATCAATGTGAATCCAATTTGATAAACTTGATATATAAGTATAAGCATTTTATAATAATTTGGAAATGTAATCATTTATTGCTCACTGAAAGTAAAAACAAAACTATATTGAATTATGGATATCTTACATCCCTATACAAAATAAATAAATGCCACTAAAACCTACCATACGATAAGAACAACAACTACAACAACTACTACTACTACTACCTACTACAAATACTATACACATACTACTACTTGAATATAACAAGAATATATTTAGGAGGGAAATTGAGAAAGGCAATATAGGAGAAAAACTGGGAGAGAAACAAAAAGAAGATAGAAGGGCAAAGAAAAATACAATTTAGGAGAGGGGCGGATACGCATTGAACATGAGAGGTATAGAATAGTAGTATAATAATTTAAGTCATGTTGTAGCAAGATTGTGCACAAAATAATGCAAACTGATGTACAGGGTACAAATATGCAACTTATAAATTGCATCAACAAAACATATTGCAACTCCTATCAATTAATTTCAACTAGTCATTTCCCGACAAACATTTTTCACCATTTGATTGACCAATCAAATGAATCAGCAACATTTACTATTTGAAGTAATTGTCTTATTTGAACACAATATAGTTAATTACCCAGAATATCAATTTAAACAAAACGAATTGTGCTCAATTTAAATTTGATTTAACTGCGATGTCACTCAATTAGTATGAATATTGAATACAATGATATGTGTTTAATATGTGTTGATCATTATTGCACAACATGAACTCCAGAGACTAGATTTTTATAATATAATCATCACAAAATAATAATACAATATTTTAGTAAGAGTTCAATCCAATTAATACATTGCAGTGGAAGCATGCACCTGACCGAGAAAGGCATTAGGAGCAGGATCAAGACCAGGCTGCCACCAGGTTTTATGAAGTTTACTATAGTTCAATCGCCCAACACAGCAATAAACCTGTACTGACACAATGAGAACATAAATGCGGCCTGCATACGGTGCACGTCACAAGGAGGTTTCACTATTCAGTATTCATATACATTTTATTTTAGAATCTAATTTAAAAGGGTGCAAATAAGTACAACTTATCTAATAATGTCTTCTATTCAACACACAAATTTGCAGCTACAAGCTGACAGGGATTTATCTTTCAATATCAATCCTTTTACTTTATTGTAGTTGGTGATGTAGCTGAAATTCTGAACTATACAAAACCATTAATTGAGTGTGCTGGCAGTCCTGGGGTATTTGTCTGTGAATTGTTTTCAGAATCATCTTGTATGTTCACACATTATGAGGATACAAGATTTATTCTAGTGCTGTCCTAGCTTTAATCTTTGTTTATAAATACCCAGTAGGACAGTAATATAAGTAATTGTTTTGTCAATGGATCATTAGTACATAATTGTACATCGATGGATCATTGCATCTGAGCAATACTCATCAGTGTGTGAATTTCGAATCAGTTGTCACTGTCCATCATGTCCTCTGGTATTAGCGTAAAGAGCTACAATGTTCACATGAATCACACTTAGTAGATTTCTTACTAATTAGGATAAATTGTGTGACTGACTGACTTATTATCGAGCCTGTCTACTGCCTAGGTCCTTCTTCAAACTGTACTCCACCATGGCTATGCACCCACTGCAACACTTTAAAAATCAGTTCTCTATCTGGAGACTTTATACTTATTTATTCCTGAACTGCTCAATATTACTTCGCATGAAAAAAAGAGCGTGGGTAGTCCTGGTAGTGTATGAAGTAGTAGAGTTATCTCCATTGTAGATTTGTATTGCTGATGATGAATACTGTCGAACACCAGTGCAGACCACAGCTTCAGGGGCGCACTGTTAAAAAAAGAAGAAACAATGAATCAACACAAAGTGTACAATTAAATAAAACAGATCTAGAAATGAATGTGACTGCTAATTGAGGCACACAACATATGCTGCTCAGCTCAGGTTCATACTTTTGTATGTCATGAAAGTCAAATCCATTTCATAGAAATAAATAACATTTCTTTACATATATACCAGAACATCCATGAACAAGAATTACTAAATTTTTAACTCTCACTCTCAGGTAAATTTGGATAGGTCTACATCATTTTATAATTGGCAACATAAATTCAAGACATGGCTAGTTTAAAAAATAGAACAATTAAATTCAAAGTATTCCCTTTATTCCTTTTAATCATGCATTCATTTTTTGACCAGTATCGCTTTTATTTTGACTTAGTCTTAGTTAGCTCAGTCCAAGTTGTTGATTTTGTAGTAGGCGCTGCTAGTGCTAGGCCAGGGCTAGGCCTAGGCCTAGACTAGGCTAGGCCAAGGCTTGTTGCTTATGTTGTGATAACTGTTTTTTACTGTAAACTGAGCTACAATGTTCAAATGAATCACACTTAGGTTTAGAACTACTAGATTCCTTACTAATTAGGATAAATTGTGTGATTGAATTATTTAAGTTTATCGAATCTGTCTACTAGTACCAAGCCTAGGTCCTTCTTCAAACTATAGGTCATGGGCATGGCTGTGCACCCACTGCAACATCTAGTTAAAAATCTGTTCTCTTATCCGGAGACTTACCTATTTATCATTCTTGAACTGCTCAATAGTTTTTTCGCAAGAAAAGATGAACGTGGGTAGTCCTGGTAGAAGTAAGAGTTATCCCCGTTGTTGATTTGTAAGCACTGATGTAGAACTGTCGAACACCACAGCTTCAGGGGCGCACTGTTAAAATAAGAAGAAACAATGAATCAACACAAAGTGTACAATTAAATAAAACAGATCCAGTTTTAAAGGAAATGAATGTGACTGTTAATAATGGAAATACAATTCAAAATGGTGCAGTTTTGTATAATTGAGGCACATTCACAAGTCAACAGTTTCATACTTTGGTTTTAGAAAATTTTTTCATAGTGAAATTAAATTTTACTATTTTTAGCAAAGACCCAAGAATTGAAGACTGGGTCATGAAAAGTCAAATCCATTTCATAGAAATAAATCACATTAAACAAAAATATATATACCAGAACATTCATGAACAAGAATTAACAAATGTTTAACTCACTCTCAAGGTAGATTTTGATGCATAATTTTATAATTGGTATTATAAATTGTTTTAAATGGTAATGCCTAATAATGGCTTGTTTAAAAAATAGAAGTTTAACAATTAATTAAAAGTATTCACTTTATTACTTTTAATCATGCATTCATTGTTTGACAAGTATAGCTTTTAGTTTTACTTAGTCTAGACTTAGTTAACCCAGTCCAAGTTGTTTATTTTAGTAGTTAACTTAATAAGCGCTGTTAGTGCTAGTGCTACTGCTAGGCCAGGGCTAGGCCTAGGCCTAGCCTAGGCTAAGCTAGGCCAAGGCTCGCTGCGATCACGAGCTAGGCGCCTTGACTTGTGAAGCACGGCGCCACACAACACTGATGTTTAAATTTAATTTTGTTTAAGTCTGTACCCGACACAGAGACGTAGACAGGGTTGAAGTTGAACGCTTGAATTTGAATTGATTCTTTCTCATTATCCAAGTCTAGAAATGATGTAGAAATCTAGATTGTTGTTGTATCACATGTGGAATTTAGGAATTTAATTTAGCCTAGGTAGTTAAAATATGCAAATAATATGATTTTTAAGACGCAGACAACTGCCCTATAAATTAATAACCAGCACCAGGGACCCAGCCCGGACCCAATTAAAGGCAAAGGACCTTACACGTCTACTGCAGATGTACCGTATATTTAGATCGAGTGGGACGGGGAGCTCCGGGCGGTAAACACTGTTGACAAGGACTCCGTCTTAACCCACAGAAACTTGTCGCGAACGATGTGGGGTTAGTCCTTAATTTATGAATCTTGTTACAAAAATAATGCATCTGAGAGAAAATCTGAACATGAGAAAGAACGCTGAGAATATTAATTTTGAAAATAATGGAATGAATACGAAGCTACTTACCGAATAATTATGCTTGAGAGTAATTTTTCACTTCTTTAGATATCCATCGTCACGAAATCTCCGTGTCAAAGTTGAAACAATAAACTTCAAGCTGCAAGTGACGTCAATATAAAGAGGTCAAATCAAATATTCAAGATGATTCCAAATATGGGCACAGTTTGGCCTTATATGGCAATCGCGCGATGACGTTTGAATAACATTACAATAAATGCATAAATTAGTGACGTAGAACGTATCCCAGCATTCCATGTTAGCCAGTCCATGAAGTTTCCCAGATTAGCGCGCAGTTTGACCCCCCTGGGTGTCACTCTGCCAGAGTGCCGAGATTTTTGATCATCGAAAGGAATACCACTGCAGGTTGCATTATGGGATACTTGGGAATTACATAAACCAATCACAGAGCAGTTCATACGCGTCGTCACCAGATCGAGGTCAATAAAACAAGTTCATATGCATACGTCACCATACGTCAGGCTAGTATGACGATTGAACATCAGCTTATCTCCAAGTTGGGTACACCTGGGGGACACATTGTTTTTCTAATTCAATATTGTCTTTGTATATGTAAAACTATTTAAAAATTATTGTCGATGAGCTTTTAGAGATTTTCACTCACATTTTTGAAATAAAGAATTGTTAAATTCACAGATCTCGAACGTGCACAATAAACAGGCAATGGCATATTTGCATATTTGCATATTATCACGCACACTGTCTGGAATATACGTACCGACAAACCAATCGACTTTGTTCTTCCCAACATGATACTGCTTTGTGGAATAATTGACCAATGATAACTGCGTATGTGTGCGCATTATAAAATCGGTGCGCTTAGTCAGCTGATTTATTTCCGAAAATAGTGTTGTTGCTAGGCTAAAAATAGCCGAGTCATTCACATTAAGCCAGCAGCAACAACAACAACTGCAACAATAAATATGTGGGGAACCCCCTGTGCAATTTGCATTGTGACGTCAGGACTGTAATTGCGCGCATTAACTGAGGACATCGCGCGCTGCCCATTCACTTTGTACAAGAAAATTGTCCAGTGGTCGGTCTTTCCATTAAGCGTCTTTGCTTCTAGTTATAAACCAGGGGGGTGTCACTGCTGCCAGAGTGCAGCGATTTTTGCTCACCGGAAGAGCCTACAACTGGTTGCATTATGGGCTACTTGGGAACTACAGTTAACCAATCACAGAGTAGTTCAAACGCGTCGTCACGGGATCGAGGTCAATTAAACAAGTTCATATGCACACGTCACAATGGCTCCCATTGTTCTCATAAGCGTGATGAAATCTAGGACAGTGCGCAGGAAAATAGGCGCGATAGTCTACGCACTGCATAGCATGATGATTGGTCAAGTATTTCTAGGTCACTACGCGATGACGTAGAGAAGTAGGCTACGGGAGCTTCAAAAATCGGTTCACTCCGCCATGTTGCCCATGTACAAAGTCTATGGGACACGTGACTTGCGCGCGTTAAGTGAGCCTTCTAGTTATAAACGGGTTGGTTTGTTTATTCATACTTCTATGTTATAAACGGGTTGGTTTGTTTATTCATAATTCTATGCTCCAAGGCCATCCCCTGCGCAGCTCTTTTGGCTCTCTATGGGACATTTGTACACTCATAGCGTGCATAAATTGATGTTATAGTGCACGTTGCCAGGTAGCAACGTGCACTATACCAGATTAAGCATCGGTAATCAACCAATAGGAATGCTCAATTCCCCTTCATTATGACGTCATCATCTTATATAATGAGATAACAAAATTATATATATTCAATATACACACCACTTTAGTAATTTTGGGAGGCCTCCTTAAATATGATAAACTGAAAACATACATAGCATTGTAACGCGAGATACCGTAACACGAGTTTCCGATTATGAAGTATACAGTTTTTTGTTATTGACTCATAGGGCACATGCAAGTGTCAACATCATATACAACATTTAGCCAGGATAACTTCATAGATACCAATCACTAAAACAATACCTTTGCAGCGAGAACAATGATTAGATTAACAAAAGTTATTAATGACAAAGAATTCAGTTTAGGTTGTGATAGATACTATTCAATGTATGTACATAGTGTAAATGTGTCAATTCTTCTATTGTATTATGTATTTCAAGATGTTATGAATTTGTGTATAATTATATATTTATTGTTAATTGTAAAATTATTGAACTGATTATTATTGACATTAAACAAACTTCGTTTCATTCAATTTCATTCATTTCATTTCATACAGATTTTCGCAGATATATGTAGGTGTACTCATTGTGTGTCTCATTATTTCGTAATCATGGTAATGTGAGTTACCAACATTTGACTCTTCCCCAAAGTTACCTAAAGGCATGAAAGGTATAGCTCCGCATGCTAGTATTTTGTTGTGTTGTCTAGTTTGTGCACTCGTATCAAATCCTAGGAATAATCACCAGCCTAACTAGTTTTGTAAAGTATTCGCGTATACAGCATAATTAAGCAATTGGAACACGAGTTACTGTGGAATTGTCAATATATAACTACACATATTGAGTCAATTCTGACAAAACTTTGCTCCATCAGGGTGTAACTTAGAACCATAAGGGTGCAAATATGCACCCGTATAGCCTATCCCTGTTGTATGGTGCAACTGTAAACCTTGATATAACATTCACCTTCGTCAGAGCTACCATTATGTCATTCACTTTGAGCATATTTAGCATAAGTTTGTACTGTATTGCATCTTGTGCTATTAAATATCAAATTTTAACATTAAGACATAGTGGCATTCACTCTTGCAATTCTCATTAACACATATAAATAGTACAAATATAATCGTCATTAAGATATATAAGAATTGTGATAAGGAATTATTAGTCCTGTTGCTTTTATTGCTAATTTTCACTGTTCAATATGGGCGTTAAAAATAACTTGCAAAGTGTGTGTTTGTTATTGTGTCTAAGTTATTGTGCACAATGACATCCCTTTTTAACGCAGCACACGTCTATACATCTACGCCATCTTATGCACACAATGATATATTGTGAACATTTACAGTGCCACTGTGGAAATGACACAAAGTATACAGTAGCAGCAAAAACGTGCAGCATGCAGGAGGTAAAGGTGCAATAAAGGAAGTAGGTTTCAGGTACGATAGTTGTAAGTGCTGTACATAATAATGTAGGTGTATATAGGTGCAGTATGCATGAGGTGCATGTCGAGCTTGCGGTAGGAGGTTCATGTGCGGGGGGGGGGGGGGTGTCACTATTATACAATCAACGGAGGAGTTGGGGCCTTGCTGATGTCTTCAGTCACCTCCGAGAGGAGGTGTCAAACTCCTCATCAAAACTCTCGGTATGAATATCTGTTCTTGAAGCAACTGGGAAGATGATCGTCCAGGTTAGGCCCTGTCCTTCGTGGACATGCTGGACGAAATTTGTTAGGAGATGAAGTTGAGGACTGTCAAGTTGGAAAAGGAACGTGTTTCTAACCTCGAAACATGCGTGGCCCACATAGATCAGTACCCCCGGCGGGTCAATCTAGATATTGTCGAAATACCTGAGAATCAGGGGAGAACGTGAAGGAGATCGTGGCGGAAGTGGCGAGGCACGCTGCTCCTCACTTGGCGGAGCAACTAGGACATCGATGTAACCCGCCGCCTTGGAGCCAAGACGGAGAAGGGTGCAACCCGAGGCCCATCATCGTAACGTTCACCACCCGCCGAGCCCGAGATGCAGTCTACGAGGGGAGGAGGAAACTTGGGACATATATGTCTATACGACTACTGGGGACGCGGATCAGAAGGTCTACAACAACGAGATTTCCTGCCAGCCACCAATTGCAAGGCCATCAGCGATGTCACTTCATATTCAAACGTGTAGAACATGATCGTTCTCAAAGTACAACATTACAAGTCATGATAGTCTGAGAGCCTTCACCGCTCTCACAATCTGCTACGCGTCCAATATTCCCCGGTAATTAACCATGTTTGACTTGTATCTTCCTATGCCTGCCCGAAGTCACCAAGTCACCCAGTTTTTTATTTCAATCTAGCTGGTAGTTTCCATGGTGTCCTTCTGATTCATGGATGATGCAATCATATGGCAACAAGACAGAACACCTGTGTCAAGCGGCATGCAGAAATCATATAAGAAGAACGTAGTCCAGAGTTTAGCATCAACAAGACAGATGTGAAACGGACAATGATTTTCTGACGTCAGAATAACAATACATGTACTGACAACGTTAATCATGGTTAAGGAGAACAAATGCTTGGATCGGAAATCTCAGCAGAAGGAGACAGTACGAACGACACATAAACAAATCCAGATTACGTTGTTAATTAATAAGATGTGAGATGGTTAGCTGTTGCGGGTGCGACCATAATGCTGAATTTACAGGAAAAATTACAAATATATTATTCATTTGCTACTATTTAAAACACTTCAGCATTAGAATAGTTTCATAATTATTGCCTTTACATTGAACTTTTGTCAGCCGGAGGGCAATGTTACACATTTCGGAGCCCTATTTTTACATTTTAAGTCCTCATGCAATTTTTTAGAACAATACTGCATAATGAATCGGTGGAAGAACAAATAAGACATGGAAGACCATTTTGAATTGCTAACTGCATCGACTTATATATAACAAGAAGACTATTTGAAGCACTAAAATGCACTCCCCATGTCATGCATGAGGAATATCAAGGTTAATGATGAGAGTGTTAGATCATCATGGGCGTACCGGCACATTTGTGTTGGGGGCTCTCTTTTGCCCGAGTATTATCTTTCCCCTTTATCATGGCACACACAATAGATAAAATGAATAAATAAAACTAAAGAAGTCTTCCAGCTAAACTGCTTTCAATGGTTTTGCCAAAATCATGATACACTTTCGCCCGAAATTGACATGATTGTGTCTAAATATGATACGCTTTTGCCGAAATTTTATATGCTTTGGTCGGAATTCTTTTCCGCCCGAATTTGAGAGTTAATTCTGCCCGCAGAATATTAATTAACGTTTTCAAAACTCTCAGGCGCCTGCAGCCCCCAGCCTTTACCTCATACGCTTTTGGTTCTGATGATCTGTTGTATTTATGTAATTACTTGCACAATCTCGCTAAGCAAGGCAAAAGACTGTTGTGTTGTTGACCTGTCCCTTTAAGATATCTCCTTGCTTCCATCCCAAGAAGAACAAGAGTTACCTGAAATTAAGCGGAAAATTAACCAGGAAAATATTATTATTTAAATGTTTAAGACAGAAGTATGTCAATCTCACATTAATAATCATATTATCAAATTGCTAGCTAGATGGCTTTCTAGATACGGACGGCAGTAAGTGAAGTGCAGGCCTAGCAGGTTTACACTCCACCTCCCCCAACAGTCTTTCCTTTTGTGTTACCCCTCGTAGAAAATTATTTGTTTATTTATTGATTGATTTATTTCCACAAATGGGCGGAACACCCTAGTCAGCACAACTGTTTTTCATAGGGGTCCAATTAAAAATGCATGACATTTTTAAAAACAAAATAAAACAAGACAATAAATAAATTAATACAAATCGATACAACTAAGTTAATAGTACACTGTACAAAAAAGAAGGAAAAAACAACATCCCCACTTACCCACATAAAAGATTACCTATACCGGCGCCATACCCTTTTACAACACACTGTCCTGAGAATTCATCATATTTATTAAAGTAGCGTTTTATAATGAGTTTAATCTTTTTTTGAATATTTCAATCGATGGACTATATTTCATATCGTCAGAAAGATTGTTCAACAATTTACCTCCTCTAAAAGTAATTTTCCTTTTGCCATAATTTGTTCTAGGTCTATTAATCATTACTATTCACCAGTTCTTGTTTGATATACTTTATCACGTCTCTTAAGAATAATACTAATATATAAAGGACAATTTATGTATAGCTTGATAAACAGTATGTTGATCCTTCGGTGTTCCAAATTATCTAAATTTTTTTTTTTCATACAGGGCTATAGTTGGGTACATATAAAATAACGTTGACACGTATGTTGTGCATGACATAAAAACACTATTAATGCGGAAATTAGTTGCCACGCCTTGATTTCGTAAATAATACATATCAAAGCACACTTACCACGAGAAGACAACCAAACAATATCGAGATCGTCAGGCAACCTGTGTGTTTCGGCTTGATAGGGTCGGGTGTCGTCTTGACGGTACTGTTCAAATCACCTTCTGTGTAGAAAAGGTCAAATTAAATTGTCAAGTAATACAAGCCAGGCATAATAAATCAACTTACATATTTCAGTGGGAACTAATCATACCAATTACTGTGTGGGATCCGTCTGAATAATGAGTATGCTTTTGACGATTGTTCCACTGAGGCTGCGTCTGGCTCCACTGACCGTGGTAATAGGAAGTCAGATTCATCAAACCCAATTTAGAATTGATCATCCGACTATGCTGAATTCTAGTCACCCTTTGCACTGCCCCTTAAAGAATCGAGATACTACAACAAAATTATCCGTATCTATGACTTTTGTAGTAATCATTATGTGCGTCAAAATATCCAAATTACAGCATGTCCCGGGTGTTGCAGAAAGATTTGCAATCGATCGTAAAGTTGCAATTAAATGCAAGTCAGAAAATAAGTTGTTTGAAAATGTTAAACCAATCGGATTTGCGCATTTAGTGACATGGTCTGACTTGCAATTAATGGCAACTTATAGCAACTCTTTTGCAACGGGTCCTTTGTCTAGTCAAAATTTAGCATTTGCAACATGTTTAAAACGTTATGCCTTTATGTTGGCCATACAGGCATAGGCGTACCCGGGGGGGGGGGGGGGGGTTCAACCCCCCCCCCCCTTTGACCTAAAAAGGCTGTTTTTGAGGTTTGAACCCCCCCTTTCAAATTTTAGCCGGTCTTGAGACCACTTTTAAGCGGTCTCGGTCTCGAAAATTTTGAAAGTACTTGGTCTCGACTTCTACATTTTTTTTTACAGACACCCCCCTAACCCCCCCCCCCCCACTGAGAGGGGTTCTCAACTTTGAAGGGACTTGGTCTCGGTCTCGAAAATTTTTAAAGTACTTGGTCTCGGCTTCGACATTTTTTTTAACCCCCCCTTTCAAATTTTAGCTGGTCTTGAGACCACTTTTAAGCGGTCTCGGGCTCGAAAATGTTGAAAGTACTTGGTCTCGGCTTCGAAATTTGTTTACAGACACCCCCCTCCCCCCTCCCCCCCCCCCCCCCCCCCCACTGAGAGGGGTTCTCAATTTTCTATATAGGTAGTTGGTCTCGGTCTCAAAAATGTTGATGGTACTTGGTCTCGGCTAGGAATTTTTTTTTTACAAAATAACCCCCCCCCCCCCCCCTTTACGAAATCCTGGGTACGCCACTGCATACAGGCAAAGAGAAAAATTTCGACGAGTGAGGATCATGTACTTTTTCATAAGGGATCAATGCCCCTCCGTTGCTCATCAAGCTTTTTAGCAAAGTCTCGCGTCTGAGCTTAATGCATGGCATGCAGGAACAACTGGTGAATGCGACATGTATCGTACGAGCAGATGCAACTCCTCCTTTACTAGACTGAAAAATCAGTCATTTTAGACGGTTGTTCTACTGAGACTGCGTCTGGTCACAATGACCATCTCTACATGTGGGATGGTCGATGAGAAGCCAGATTTCAGAGTTGGTCAATATTTATGACTATACCCCTGCACGCGCAAACATTATTTCACCACTTGTTTCTGACCGCCATTCGGAAGCGATGCCTTTTCAAAAGGCTACTGAACACAAAATGGCTGATGGTAGCGAGTCCCATTGTTTCCATATACCAGAATAAAGAATTAGAAGAAATTAGGCAATCTACCTGAAGTTGACGTTATGTCAGTGGTCACTGGTTGATGAGTCGACGAGGTGTCTCCTCCGATGCCCTTGTTGACAAAATCAGCACATGACGCAATATCAGGCAGAGAAGTATTCATCTTTGAACAACATCGCACTTCTGTTGTAGGGTCAATCCAGAACACAGCAGTCATGGTATCTCCATCATGCCTAACTGGCTGCAGAAAGGGTAACAATTTGTTATCCTTGAGACAAAACAGATATCCGCTGTCGTCGCTCCCAACGGTAGCATTACAAGAAACAGTCATCCAGTCACTTCCCGGTAGATGGACATCTTCAACCCGACACTCTGCCCTCCCAGGTGGGTACGTCACATCAATAAACTGTTTATAACTCTTATGGATTAACTGTCCACCATCCGGTGTTTCTATTACGCTTACTAGATACACCCCTTCATCGATCTTATCCAGTCTTAAAATGGTGATAATAATGGTCAGTTTCCGTCCTTCCTGTTGCAGTTCCACACCAACCCGTCCCTCCTGACCAGGTCTCAGGCCACGAGGGTCCAGTCCTTCATTGTAAAAGAACGGCTGATTGCTACCAAGCAGAAGGGCGTTGTAGATATAGATTGCATTCTCCCGCGTAACATTGTGGTGGAATGTAAGGGTCACATCTGTCCCAATTTCATATCCACGTGTAGTAGGCCAAATCAATACCAGGATGATGTACGAGCCCACTGACGATGGTGTCATTTTCTGCCGTATAAATAAAGATAATCATAATCTGAAGATGCTGCGACCAGGAATAATTCTCACCGTCATCATAATTATTATAAATTTCATTTGTATACATGTTTATTTATATTTCTATCATTATCAATATTATTATCATTATTATTATGATTATATGATACTGATGATGATGATTATTATTGTTATTATCATTTATAGAGTGGTTATTATTATAATGTATCATTATCTTCATCATCATCATGGTCATCATCATCATCATTATTGTTAATGTTATTACTATTAAACAAATCAAACGAATTTATATCCCATTGGGTGTAGGACAGAAAGGTATCGGTCCAGTGCTATTCCTTACATTGTGAGGAATCGAAATCACCCATGCATTCATATATTATTGCTAACCTAACGCGTGGGACAAGAAAAAATAGGTATTTTTAAACTTTGACTTTGAATGTAAATTCCTCTGAATTCATACAATGCTTGACATAAAACATGCTTGGTATGGTCGTAATGGGCATCTTGTGCTCTAACCTGAATATGAAATTTCATCATCTCAAGACTTATGCGTTTCACACAGGGTCAATAAATTGTTTCTATCATGTGTTATACACTGTTGGTCATAAAGTGGGAATATTTTTTTTTTAGATCCAACTTCATTCTTTTTCCCTATTTGTTGCGCTTAATGAACCATTTTAGACTTGAAATAATGAATTTATAATGTTTCCAAACTACCAAAGTACAATAAACGGTTGCATGAATTTGCATTAATTAATGAAGCCTTTTGTTTTCAGCTTTGAAAGGCAGGACCTTTGATGATTGGCCCCTTTCCCTCTCCGAAGCGTATGTCCAACAAATCATCATTATGTGTCATTTCTCAGAGTTGGCTGTACAATTTTCAACCAAAATTGGCACAGAGGCTCTCTAGGCCATGCTCCGTCCCAACGATATATTGGCTACACGCCAAACGATGATTGTGCTCCACCAGGAAGGGGTGTCAACAAGCAATGTCCACTATTTCGTTGAAACATCGCAGGTTACGGTCTGTAAAATGTCATCAAACGTCATCGAAAAGAGTGTCAATTAAAGCCACGGGAATCTCTAGGACGTCCACGATTGACCACCAGGATATATTATCGCAAATTGCTTTCGCCTTCGCCGTCTATGAAGAAAACACTATGGAATCATCACCTTCCGCCAAACTGTAGATCAGAGATCGCTCTAGTATGGTCACCGAGCAAGACAAATTATACCAAGTGTTCACCCCATACCATGCAACCAAGATTTACCGTAGGTCCCTGGACAAGGGAGTACAGAAGATCGCCACGTGGACACTCGTGATATGTCATCTTAATGGGTACGAGCCATACCACCGTTGGGCCGTCACAATCTCAAGTCGTTTTGTGAATGCAGAAGTCTTGGAACTTCTCGCCACGTAATGGACGAACCCTTTGTCTTCCATCTGTTCGGTCAATGATATTATGGCTCGTACTCATTAAGATGACATAATTTATCACTAGTGTAAAGGCGGCAATATTCTGAGCTATTCCCCTTTTTTACGAAATGTTGTTAATGAAGTTATAAAGAACATTTATGCACAAATTCTTGATAGATCTATAGGCCAAAATAAAATTAAAAACCCATTGCTTTATTACAAATTGTCCCACGCGTTATGTTATGGATGTTATGGATGTCCCCCAAGGTAAATTAAAACTTTATATAGTTTAGGAAATACACCTTTCCATTAACAATTAATCAAAACAATAAGATGTAAAAATGTAACGCGTAATTTTGGAACGCATCTAATTTGCATATCAAATGAGATAACAAGCGGAAAATCATAATCCAGTTAATTTCTTGTAATGACTTCAGGTCAAGCAAATAATAAGTACAAAATTGTTACAAGTATTTTAAATATTGTTAGATTTTCTGTAATTTGGATGTCCCACGAGTTACGATGGTTTAAATATTATGCAAATATATTTGATTATCAAAACTTATTGGAGACAAGTTTTTAATTTTTCTTTTCAAAATTATTAAAATTCAATATCTTAGATTTAAAATGATATAAAGTTCCACTCGATTGGGTCAAGATGAAAATTCACCCCCTTGGGAACAAATACATTGGACTTGCCCAATTTTACTTTGATGGTAATAATGCATTCACTCCTATGAATTGTATTAAATAATTTATTTTGATAAACATTATCAATTTCGT
>JBAMJV010012483.1:0-22455 GCA_037951105.1 Echinarachnius parma | reverse complement strand
CAATGTTTCCCATGGGGGGGGGTATTTGTTTAAAAATGAAATGGAGTTTTGTATTTCTCTATCAATTTTCTCTCACAAGGAGTTATAAAGGGGCAATTGTCCTCCTGTGATAAAAATGATACACAATTAAATACCCCCTATCTCGGCCTAAACCAGTGATTTTTAGCAATGCTTGGATTATTTCCCCACAAACAGAGGCCCGATAACGGCAATTTCTGGAAGTCCGTACTAATGAGTGGCTACGCCGCTACCCCCCCCCCCCCCTTGTCACTCCACCCCACCCCACCCTCCTCCTCTCTCTCTCGAGGCATCATTAGCAGAGCAAGGAATGCTTGAATCATATCCCAACACAGCATGAAGGCTGGGATCTCCCGGCTTAACCAGGGGTCGGTCTCACGAAACCATCTCAGTGCTATCCTCGAGAACAAATCTGCGGAAATAAAGACCCAAGTAGGGTTATCATTGTTTCAAACGCCGTCTGATCTGGTCACTCGCTAAAAAGACCGTGTTATGTGTCAGTGTTTATATACGGTCTTACTTCAAAGAATTATTAGATATTTGCCATGTATAAATATTTTAGCGGAATATGGACAACATTTTACGTTTGTTGGTATTATTTACTTACATATCATGTATTCTGCATGGACGAAAAAACAAACAAACAGAAATAACATAATGTGCGTTGTTGCAAAATTGCTGCCAGCTTCGATTCTCTTGTAAGGCCCGGTTTCACAATATTATAATATCTAGCATCCCTCTGGGAACAAATATAATGTATAACTATAAATATAATGTATAATGTATAAATATAATGTAACATATATCATAAACTATATCGTTATACACTGGCGATAGATATAATTTCGTGAAACCGGGTCCGGCACAACAACATATATAGCCTATACTGTTATGTCGGCTTGAACATCATGTACTGTACTAAGCTGGTGATGGTCCAAGAACTGTACTATATTATTTGTCTATACGTGTATACAGGCAAGATTTGTTCATCCTCCCCGTTTGTTATATTTTAATAAAAACAATTATATGATTTTGCTAGAAATACATATTATTATCCTGTGAGATGATATCGCCCTTAAACGTTTTGTGTGTTTCTTCCCAATATGGGCTGGCCTTTGCATAAATGTTTACCTTTTCAAAACTCGGAGGGGGGGGGGGGGGGGGGGTGGGGGGCGCAACCCCCTCACTCCCTCTCCCCTTCTCATGCGCCTATGATTTCGCTCTGGTCGCTAATTGTGGATTCAAAATATTTATTGTTGTGCTGTTAACGATGTAATCGAGGGTTTGGTTTGTTTGTGGTGGCAGGGGGGCAGGACTTGGTTCTAAAAAGGGCTCGTATATCTTCTCAGGGATCTCAGTCGTTTAAAGCTAGATATCAGCTTTGTATGGCGTGCCGCACGTTAGTCTTTCATTTAAAAAATAAGGAAAGGAATTCAGCCGTTGAAACTTGATTTAACTATTAAACGATACACATTTTGTCTCCAAAATCAGAAAATTTAGTGAACTAGGTCTTAGAATTTGTATTTAGTCGTTTTACCAGCTAAATTCTTCTCCTTGTTTTGAAAATGGGAAATGAACGTACAGCGCTTCATAAATCCGAGGGCATTTTTAAACCGCGGTTTAAGTTAAAACCGCTTTCATGAATTTCGGTCAATGGCTTAATTTACATAAGCATTGATAAGAGTTCATTATTATATTGAGGCGATTATAGGACAGTTATCCGTTGCCTTGAATGAAAACATATGTTTGGTTTGTATATAATTCTTCTTCTTTATATTGTAGAGCTTCTAAATACCCAGTCACGATTGTCGGTCATTGATATAAGTAAACATCTAATATATACGAAATATATTTCATGATAAACGTATTTTTTTAAAATATGAAACTACTAAAAACCATGCTGACCAGTCATGCCAAATCTAACTATTTTAAGATGAAAAATATCACGACATTTCAGAATTCTTCGAAAATATTTAAGTGCCTACGTCACTATACATTATATTGTACGATAGGCGTGGGATTTATTTATTGGAACCAAAGTTTTGAGTTATGAAACCAATATTAAAGGGGTAGTTTAGTTTTGGTAAGGCTGAACTTTAGTAGCCAAAACCTGCACAGTAACATTATAAACTAATAGTTATAACTCCACCATGCTCGAAAGGTATACAAAATTACAAACGACTAAGTAAAAAGCCTGTTATCATTCAAAAAGAGCCATTAAAACACAAGAGGGCGCTTTTTAAAAAGGCATTGGTTTCAACCATTTTTCATACAAAATTATGCATGTGATGTTTTATTGATATAATGATTAAATAGCGAGATCATCAACAACTATTTAAAAAACGCTTTTGAAATTTTTTGAAAAAGTGCAAGCATTTTTTTATTTTTTTCTAAAAATCATCTAATTATTTGGGCCCCAAATAATTATAAGATCAGATATATTTATTGATATTTCAGCCGTTTCTGGGTCGATTTTGACCAAATAAAGTTTATTCTGCCATTAAAAGTGCATGTTCTCTCAAATTCGACACTCAGTTTTTCATTACCTCACAACAAAATTGTGATGTGCAGCGCCCTCTCTACCAAAACTAAACTACCCCTTTAATGGACATTTGTTATCAACTATAAGGCGTCTTTTAATTTAAATGGATAGTTGAGTTTGGGTATAGAGGGCACTTCAATACATTTTTTGTGAGATAATGAAAAACTGAGTGTCAAATTTAAAAGAACATACAATTTTAATCACAGTATAAACGTTATTTCAAAATTGGTTCAGAAACGGCTGAAATATCCATACATATACCCATTTGTAATTATTGTGGGGTCCCACTAACCTAGACTACTACTGTCTTCGACCGGGCCGTCAATCCGGTTCAATACGCGTGTAGGCTGCATGCTTGTCATCCTGTATGTTGGCTTTTTGCAAATCCATGCTAACGAGCCCCTCGTGGAATATATTGCCCCCTCCTCTTCCCACTACCACATCACCTCCTCTGCCCCTGTCCCCTCCGAGGTCCAAAATTAAACTAACTTCGCCACTGTCTTTGACCGACCGGGGCTGTCAATCCGGTTCAATACGCGTGTATGTAGGCTGCGTGCCATCCTGTTTGTTGACGTTTGCAAGCCCACGCTAACGAGCCGTGAAATTGTACACAAACACGAGGAACATCTGAACACTTATGTCAGGTAGATTCTATCTCTTGTATTGTGTTATTTGTAGGCATCTTCATCTATGACCATCACTTTGCCACCCCCGCCATCAGTAATTGTTTTGGAGAAAAAACAAGATGACTGTGTTTTTGTGATTTATGTCCGTGGTACCGTTTATCTTTGGAAAGGGATGCAATACTTCCGAACTGTGTCTTAGTGTCAATCTTCATTTCCTCCTTTTGGGTTTGTTTTTGGGGGATTATGCTACACTTAGCTCTGCATCCGGGTATACTAGTAACTATTGGGTCATACACATTGGCGTAGCCAGTAATTCCCCAAGGAAGGGGGGGGGGGGGCGGAGGGGAGGAGGCTCCAACTTGCAATTGCGTAAGTGTAACCCGCTTCGGGTGGGGTCAACGGGGTGGAGTCAGTCCTGTCCTTGCAATCTTTCAGATTTTAGTTATTCAAAGCCCAACAATTAAAAATACCGGCTGACAAGCAAGCCCAAAAAACAAACATAAAACAAAACAAAACAGCGGGGTTGGGGTGGGCTAGGACACAGACGCCCCCTCGCTACACCACTTGTTAGGCTATAAGCTAAACCGGGAAATTACAGATGGTTTTCAATATGATTTTATTTTTTTTTAATGCAGGAATGTTATTACAAAAACAAAAAAACTCCGTGATTCTTTTAAAGCAATCGTCGTTAACATCTGGACTGTCATGCCAATATCTCTACATCTGATATGCTTATATAATTATGACAAGCATATTCACTTTGGTCACCCTCACTATGCGACCTCCCACCATCATTTCTTTTGGTGAAAACACAAGATGACTGTGTTTGTATAATTTATCTTCGTCTCTATAAAGTACCGGTTATCTCTAGAAAGTGATACTTCCGAATTGTGACCTGCCAATCTTCATTTTCCCTCTTTTCAGGTTTGTTTTGGGGATTATGCTAATTTTGCGTTGTATCCGGGTGTTCGGTATAGTTCAGTACTCAGTAGATGATTAACGTTTTGTTGAATTTCAAATCAGTTTTATGCAGGAATGTTAGAATGTTAAAAAATCTTCCGGATTTTTTATTCCTATAGACTACCTATTCCAAAATAGTTCTTTACGTATACATGGTATATGCAATATGAAATAGTGAAACAAAGACGAACACACCTTCAAACGAATACAAATCGAGAGGGCCCACAACATAATTAATCTCAAGACACAACCTTGTATTGGTACGATAGTGCAGGGAGTAGATAGACTGGTACCCACTGGCGTAGCTACTGGGGTCACGGGGGACCTGTGCCCACCCCCCCCCCCCCCCAGAAAAAAAAAATAAAATAAAATAATACAAATAAATAAATAAATGCATTTAAAAAAAGTAAATACAAAAAATATAAATAAAAATGAGTTAACAACAACAATAAAAAAACATATGGGGAAAATCTGTGAAAAGATAAAGAAATGCTAAGGATGCCCCCAAATAATTTGCGTGCCCCCCCCCCCCCCGCCCCCCCCCCCCCCCCCAAAAAAAAATAAGGCCGACCATGGTACGCCACCTCTGATACCTTGACATGCTTGATGGATAGAGCTAACCCAAACCATAGGGTATTTCCGGTTTGGTGTCTAAAATCAGCGTACATTTTTAAAGGGATCTAGTAACTTTGTTGACACATGTAAATCTGACCAAGTCTTGATGTGTGATTTGATATCTCTTCTCTAATAAAAAAAAAGTATGAACATTACATGTTAAATTAATGTAATAATTATGACCGAGAAATGAGCGAAAATGCAAAGTGTTAGTTGCTAACTCGTTGTCATAAGTTTGTACACAGTGGAAATGATCCCCGGGTTTCAAATTTGTTTCAAATTGCATCATAAATATTATCTCAATAACCATGATAACAAAGAGGAAAACAACCAGGCACGAAAAAAAAAACCCGTAATAGAAATGCGAGAAAGTGAGTTCAATTCAGACAAAGTTACTAGATCCCTTTCAAGGATGGAGACGAAGGTAACAATGGATGTGCGCCCATCCTCTTCCCAAAGGTACCACGGGGGGAAGAACATCATTCTACCACTACTTCGAGATAAGTTAGTGGAAAACGCCTGTTGCTAGCTGCAGCCGTATTTTGCGTGTATACTTGAAGGGGAAACTTCCGGGCAGCAATCTAATCTCGCCGTGGTAGATAACAATAGATAACTAACTTTATGCGGCTCGTACTTGTCCAGACGTCTACACACAAAAGATGTCACCGTTCAGCTGGACAGCTTAGGAAGTGGAGGGGGGGGGGGGGGGGGGCAAATAGGTCGGGGTGGGGGCCAGGGGGACGGGTTTTGCACCCCAGTTGTCACTATATTGCACCCCTCATCACTATAGCGCGCGGTTTTAAGATGGAGATCAATCATTATTTTGTTAACTACTTGATTACCATACCATAGGGGTGATAATCTTCTAAAAGACCCATCCACGTGCCTGCTCTACTCTACACTACACTCTCAAAGCGGCTCATTAGCGTAAGCTGATCTTGTGGTTCGATCTCCAACACAGGGAAACAATGTGGTAATTGTTTACGTAAACAATTAGAGATTCACCGAGGAGTAGTACTCTCGTAATTCATTCACTTGACTTCCATGTCTAATGGTGGGTTTTTTAAGCACTTGCCCGGTCAATTATCGACGTTTTGAAACGCATCTATGCAGGCTAATACGTGATTCACGTGATAATATTATCCTATATAATCGAACAGCTTGGGCTAGTACGCTCCCCTGGCAGTTGAGATGGTGCGCAGATAATTGTGCGGGTTTGAACTGTAGAAGATGATGAGGAATATCATTAATTTTGATCATAATTATTTTAAGTGATCCATTAACTTTGTACAATTAAAACAAAATCATTTGGAGCTTTCCACTTCTCTGTAACAGAAGAATGAAATGGGTTTTTGATTTTCAGACGTCTCCATTATCATGGATATATTTAAGATAAAAGTGTCTATAGTCGGTTCCGACCGTTGTCAAGAGTATCTGAATTCGGATACACAATCGTCTACAGTATCCGAAATATGATACTTTACGCGAACGATCGGGATCAAATCAGACATTGATTTTCACTAGGTAAACGTTATTCTTTTTCAATGAAATGCTCACATATCATTCTCAAGAATCTTACAATGAAAATGGTATATGTCTCAAACATCTAATTAAGTCTCAAACATTACTTTTGGGGGAAATACAAAGTTAATGGATCACTTTAAGCGTTTTAAATTGTTAATCTCATCAACCAATGGGTACGTAGGTAGGTGGGGGGGGGGGGGGGGGGGGGGCGGTTAGGGATAGGGAATGAGGGACTCCATGAAGGGGCTCTTTAAAAGTTAATAATACAAAAAAAAACACAAATAAATATGGTTTCTTTTAAATGACTGACCTTATGGAAGAACAGGCTACACAAAAAGAGGCTTCATTTTACAATGATAATAATAAGAGTACAACCATAAAAACTATACTACTACTACTACTACTACTACTACTACTACTACTACTACTACTACTACTACTACTACTACTACTACTACTACTACTACTACGGTACTACAATTATACTAATAAACTGTCCACTATAACAAAATCATCTAATCTCGATCTTGATACTTGATGAGGTAATCCCTTGATGCAGGTGCAAAGCTATACTGGGATGATGTGCTGGTGTGTCGTCAGGAGGTGCCATAATACAATTTTCACTTTGCATTTATATTCAAAGTAATCGTAATGCAATTTTTTCCATTTTGTAAATATGTTACTGATTTTTGATTGATATTGATTGCTGACGTCCAATATTTCGTTGTATTTGATGTCCATTTGTGTTTTTGATTCTTCGTAAATATGTTATTGTTTTGATATTGATATTTATATTTTTGACGTCCAATGTTGATACCGATATTTGACGTACATCCTTCCATGTTTTCGATTCTTTGTAAATAATATGTTATTTATCTGTTATTGACATCGAATACTGTTCCCTTTACTTGAAGTCAATTTGAGGGATAAATTCCGTGTAGTAAATAATATTTTATTGAATCATAGACTTGTGTCTAATACTTGATGTTGCTTCTGATATTTCACGTATATTTATGTCCACGTGAACAGGTGAATATGTTATTGACATTGGTTGTTTACATAATAGGGTTATAATAATGTTCGTGATACTTGACAATCATGTATGTTTTCAATTCTGAATAAATATGTTATTGATTTGATTTTGAATGTCAACGTCCAATATTCTTTATGATTGATATTTGACTCTATTTTTGATTTGATGTTAATAATATGTTATTAATTGGTTATGGATGCGATTGTTGTCATCAAGTACTGTTCCTGATACAGTTTTACTTGATTGTCCATTAAGAAATATCCTCTGCGGTAATTCAAAATTTATTTACTTTTACTTGATGTTGTTAATGATATTTCACGTCTACATTGGCGTGCAGGCAATTTTTGTTCAGGGGGCTAAAGTATTTGCCCGAATAATTATCTTCCCGCTTTTCACCGACAAGAAAAAAGAAAAGCTCCTCACCCGCTTTGATGCCCAAAATGTTACGTTTTTGGTGGTTTGTTCTGAAAATAACACGATTTGCCCGAATAGGAGACGATTTTGACTGAAAGTTATGTTATATTGGCCTAAAATTACATTATATTGCCTGAATATGACATGAGTTTTCCGAATATTACATTGATTTGCCCCGAATATGACATGACTTTGCCCGACTATGACATGGTCTTGCCCAATTTGACATGGTTTTGCCCGAATATGACATGCTCTTGCCCGAATTTGAGGGTTTGTTTTGGCCAGAATTTGTCCGTTTTCAAAACTCGGGGGGGGGGGGGGGGGGGTACATGCCTCCAGCCCCACCTCCTATGTATATGCACGTCTATGTTTTTATCCTTTATAAATATGTTATTGATTTGTTATTGATATTGAATGTTGTTGTTGAATCTTGTCAATGCATTTTACGTCCACTTACGTGACTCTTTGCAAATAGTAATTGATTTGTTATTGATATTGACGTTTGTCATCTATTATTGTTTCTGATGAATTGACATCCATTTTTGTTTTTGATTCTGTGTAAATAATATGTTATTGATTGCTAATTGATATCGATTGTTGACGTCCCATATTGTTTTTGAATGAAATGTGATGTCCAAATAATATATTATTGCTTTGTTATCGATATTGATTGTTGACTGTCAATATTGTTTCTGGTACATGGTGTCCGTTCGTTTTTTACATTGTTTGTAAATAATATAATTTATTTATCAATAATATTGATTAATGTGCACATTCAATGTGTACATCGACCATGAATAAAAAGTTCCATAACTGTTTTTTTTTGTTGACACCAGAATTAGAAAGAAATACAATTGAATACAACCTTTTTAAATATAATTTCTACCAATTTAATTAAAATGATAAACATCCATAGCAAGAACACCCTGGAACAGCGAATACAAAATACAGTTTACTAATATCAAAATAATGACTTTGAATACATTTTGTCGCACTTTGATTTGTTGTCAAATTGTTTGCATGACCGATAGGATGATAGGCTTTACACGGAGCGTGGATGAGAAGGATCATGGATTGTAAATAAAGTAAATACTTTGGATATATCTTGCCGCAATTTTTTCTCTTCCTTTTATATGTTGGCAAATTGTTTACCTGACCAATACTGTATGCGACCGGGGTTGGGGGGGGGGGGGGGGGGGAGGCTTATGGGCTGCAGCCCCCCCCCCCCCCCCCCCCCCCCCCCCCCCCCCACTTGTCCCTTAAAACTTCCATGCCATCACCCATACATAATCTTAATAATTTTGATATTCAGCCTTTTAAACCTTATACCCTGTCAGTATATATCCTCCTCAAATTCGAGAAATTCGAGTAAATTCGGTGGTATATCAGGCAAAAAACATTCGAAAATTATGTTCCGACAAAAGGAGGCAGCCCACCTGACAACAGGATCTCGGACGCCCGTGCTTGTATCAAGGCCGTTTACTACGTTCGAAAATTAAGCCTGACGTAGTACTTTTCAGCACAAAATGGATACATTTTTCACTAAACCAGGAGACATCAACCCTTAGAACACCAAGGGGATATCAACTACAATTGAAACAGTACACAATGTGTAAGTACATGTATATTAGTGTGTAGTGGGTTAAAACTTTGAGTTCCGTGTATTCATTAGACCTTCCTTCCTTCTCGATCAGCCACCCCCCGCTAAAAACGTAGGGAGAAAACATAAATTGAACAAACAAACAAGGAAAATACAAACTCGCGTGCAGTAGCGTTAACTTGGATGGTTTCTGTTCAAACCACCCGTTTAACCCATCGTGTGCTTTGAACGCCGTTTGTCACATATGCTCACTACAATGGTCGCAATGTATGTTATCATGCACTACTTGTGAGTCATCTAACCACATTAAATGGTTATTAAAGGGATCCAGTAGCATTGTAAAAATTAACAAAACATATTTAGAACTCTTGCGCTTCTGACATACCTCGTTGTATTCGATATATAAGCATGGACAATTTCCATTGGTATTTATATTTCGTTATGAAGATGGTCTTCATGAGAGAATTTCTACTGTGTACACAATCATAGCAATGAGTTAGCAACTAGCACTTTTGCATTTTTTTCCTCATTGCTCGGCCATATATGACATTAATTTATTTAGACCATGTAACTTTTCGCAAAGCACTCAGCATGCTCAGTGGTCATATACAATCATATAAATACCAATGTTATCAACTCTTTGTCAGTTGTTCTACAAGTCAATAAAGTTACTAGATCCCTTTAATGGTTGTGTTTCCAACCAAAAGTCTTGGTTCAACTAAAATATGATGATCATCATGACATAGCTTGACACAGAAGGAGTAGTCGCGGTTAACATTAAGAACATGCATGGGACAGGTTAAACAAATGAAGTGGGGAGTAGGAGAAGAAGAAAGAGAAGGAGGAGAAGGAGGGGGAGGGAGCAAACAAAAAACATGACGTAGTAGAAGAAAAAAGAAGAAGTAGAAGAAAAGACTAAAGTACGTATGATTGTGAAGAGCACGTATACTTCATGATACTTGAGGCAGCAATATCAGTAAAGATAGGTCTTCACTCCCATACTCCCTTACAGTATATTGCAAATCTGATTAATTTCTGCTAAATGATATGAATTGCAAGTTCTTATATTTAAAGTTTACAAAATAGGCCTTGAACGTTCTAATTCGATTCAAGCACAGACACCCTCCAGCACAATAACAAATCACAACAATCATCAACGTCATCAGCTATCTGATCGAGTTTAACATGATTGGTAAGTTCTAAACATGTAAAAGATTAGAAATTAGACGTTGTTCATACTATCTCAGTTCAAGCATTATTATGCTGAAGAAGGGGTATGATTATTAATTACATTCGTGAAGCAAGGCCTTCTGACGCACACTCACGAATCACTACTCTCACCAACGTCAGCATCATCATCATCAGCAGCAACAGCAGAAGCAGTACCACCCCACAACCACCACAACCCGCCCCCACCTCAACCACCACCACTACCACATATTCAGCAACTTACTAGATACTCAATTCGACACCATATTCGGCACCCAAATACTGCTCTCAACTCAGCACCTAACTCGGCACCCAACTCGGCACTCAAATCAGCAACCTAAATCGGCACCATACTGATAACGAATGTGACACAGAATTAAACACTCAACTAGGCACCAAAATTTGCGACCAATATGGCACCCAACTCGGCAACCAACTCGGCAACCAGTTCGGCACCCAACTCTGTAACCAACTCGGCACCCAACACGGCACCCAACTCCCTCAACCAACTCGGCAACCAACTCGGCAACCAACTAGTCTACCAACTCGGCAACCAACTCGGCAACCAACTCGGCCCTGAAATCGGCAACCTAAATCCGCACCATAGTTGTGACGAATGTGGCACAGGATTAGACACTCAACTCGGCACCCAAATTGGCGACCAATTCTGCAACCAATTCGGCACCCAACACGGCAACCAACTCGGCAACCAACTCGTCAACCAACTCGGCAACCAACTCGTCAACCAACTCGGCAACCAACTCGGCACTGCAATCGGCAACCTAAATCCGCACCATACTGGTGACGAATGTGGCACAGGACTAGACACTCAACTCGGCACCCAAATTGGCGACCAATTCTGCAACCAATTCGGCACCCAACACGGCACCCAACTCGTCAACCTACTCGGCAACCAATCCGGCACCAAACTCGGCACCATACTGGAGACGAAAGCGACACAGAACACGGCACCAAACTCGGCAACCATTTCGGTCACAAACTCGGCAACCAACTTTGCAACCAACTTTGCAACCAACTCGGCAACCAACTCGACACCCGATTCGGCAACCAACCCTGCCCCCAAACTCGGTAACCAACTCAGCATCAAACTTTGCAACTAACTCGACACTCAAATCGGCAACCCAAATCGGCACCATACCGGAGACGAAAGCGACACAGAACACGGCACCCAACTCGGCAACCATTTCGGTCGACAAATCGGCAACCAACTCGACACCCGATTCGGCTACCAACCTGGAACCCAACTCGGCAACCAACTCAGCATCAAACTTTGCAACAAACTCGGTACCATACTGGCGACGAATGCGACACGGAACACGGCACCCAACTCAGCAACCAACTCGGCACTCAACTCAGCATCCGAAATCGGCATCATAGTGGCGCCAAATGCGACACACAACTGGACACTCTACTCGTCACCTAAATGCACACCTCTCTCGTCATCGAACTCGGAAACTAATTATCAACACCCAACTTGACACTCAAATCGGCACACGATTTGACTTGCCACCTAGCACGGCACATAATGCGACTCCCAACTCGACTCGGTAGTGATATCGGCATCTCATTCGGTACCCGAATTGTCACCAAACTCGGGACCCAACGCGGCAACTAAGTGCGGCAACAAATGTTGATATCCAGTGGGACATTTAACTTGACAACTGATGCAGCACCAAAAATGGTTCTTAACTCGGCACCCAATAGTGGTATTCAACTTGGTGCCTAAATGCGAAAATCAATTTGGCACCCAAAGCGGCACTTAATGCGGCAACCAATTAAGGCACCCAGTGTCGAACCCGACTTGACATCCAACGCGACACCCTGTTGAGTTCCCCATTCTGATTCGGGTGCCGCGTTGGGTGTCGCATTGGATGCCGATTGAAGCGGCAGATAACATTATACGGCAGTACTCAATTCAACACCAAACTCGTCGCCTGTGTCAAAAAGGTTTTACTCTGAATTATTTGTATCTGATTAATGTTTATTCCTGATAGGATGGAAAATTCAGCTCACCCCCCCCCCCCCCCCTCCCCACGCCACCCCATATGCTTTTACGCACACATGGTTGTATACATGTTGTTGAAAAGTCTTTACATGCACATCATTTGTTTTTATGATTGCAGGAAGTCCTTGTGAGGATCTCACTATTAATGTCACATTATTTCCACTGTATACCCACGCATTTTGTAATTCCTCTCGAAAGAAAGGTTCAAATTAATTTAGTTCCACTACCGCCAATTAACATTTTCTTGACCATATTATATGTGGTAAATACAAACAAAAAAATGACAACAAACAACCTGACGTATCACACAATAATGACAATGGGCACAATACATAGCTCGTAGTCAGGTTCCTGCTGCCGGTGTGACGGGGATAAGTGTCCAAGTGTCCAGGGAAAATTTAAATCAAGGGATATCTGTCCAAATCACTCCATAAATGTGTGTTTTGTGTGTGTGGCACGTGTAAAAGCACCGTTTCGTGGCATATTAGTTCAATTTTTAAATTATTTATTCTAGTTCATTTGTTTGAATTAACAAAAAAAAAATTAAAAAACGCTTCCGTTGAATGAGTGACGTCATCCGCCTAATTGTGACGTCATGTATGAGTTAGTGTGAAGTATGAGTGAATTATTGTTCGTTTGATTGTCCGTATGTATGTATGTTTGTTTGTGTTTGGGTGTGTATGTGTGTCTCTGTGTGTATGAAGGCTCGAAAACGGACAAAAATAAGATTGTTAAACTGTCCGAATGACGTCACTGCCAATTATTCCTAGCTGGACACGTATCCCCGTCACACCGGCGCTCGGAATGTACTTTAACACAATGGAGAAGGGAAAGATGGATGCTCGGAAATACAAGAGGAATATCCCCCTTCTGTACCCTTACACTCCTAGACGTGTGGCCTAGATAAGTGCTGGTAAAGAATCGGAGATAGGCGCTACATCACGGCATGTACATGTTTGTGCCAAATTGGCACGGGAGGGGCTCTAACTTCTTAAAGGGAAACGAAACGATGGAATGTTCGCTTACTTTTACTGATAAGTGCATTATTCCTGTAACTTAGTCGTATATTTCCTCTTGGTTATCAATGATACTGGACCATGGACATAATCAATGTTTTTGAAACCACTATCAACTGTTTTGACTGATCACTGTACCATATGAAACGTCATCTGAGCACATCTGAGCGTGCACTAACAAAAGGGGAGTATGCAACCGCCGTTGTTGAACATATTGCTATGTCAGTGGTTACGTAACCCACTTTTGTTAATGCCAATCAAATGACGTTTCATGCGGTACCGGTTGGAAAACATGGCAGCCTCCGGTGTTCAATCAAAACAGATGATAGTGGTTTCAAAACATCGATTATTTCAATTTTTAATGATACAGGAGCGACGGGAATTATGCACGTATCAGTGACAGCAAGCGAAAAATGCCACCGTTTGGCTCTCCTTTAACTTATTTTGGAAAACATAATATCAACTTGAAAGGGCTTCGTCACCTTAGCATGTTGGTTAGTGTGTGCCAAGTTATAAATGTCCACTTTATCCAAATTCAGAATTGAGTTTCATTACATTTTTAAGGTTTCAACAACAAGTGTAATGACGCTGAAATGTAACACCGTACGCAGAGCTTCGCTATACAGTTACTTTGACATCAACCTGAAAATATATTTATTTTAATGTAATCATAATTATGGGACATCAGCGTCATTATCCTACATTATAACAAGACCTCCTTTACTTGATATAAATGCATGCAGATATTGGGAAAGTAAGTAACAATACTTCACGAATTATCGTTATCATTTTGATGAAACGTAATTCTTATTTTGTTTCGTTCACTTAATATGTTTGCTTTTATCAAAAGTATTATTTACCACAATTGTTTAAACCTGTGTTTTTACTTATTTGATATATTTTATGATCTATGCTTTTATTAATGTATCACTATAAATAAATGACTTAACTTTTGAACAAATAATTGTACTTGTTTTTTTCTTCTTCTTTTGGTTCTATATTTATATATTGTGCAATGACTGTTATATTCGAGTTTGCGTCTGCTTTAATGTTTTGTTTTAATCACTCCAATGTACATTACTATGAATGGTTCTATTTTAATTTGTTTTATATATTTGTTTAGTACCATCTTACTTTGTAAATGCCATGTATTATTTGTATGTTATTCAATGTCTATTTACATGCTTTACACGACCAAAAATTAAAACCAGTAATATGACTATTTGGGCATTTACCGTGTTGAAATTAAATCAAATCAATCAAATTTTCATTATAAAAATTACAATGTTAATGAAAATGATAATGGTAATAGTAATAATGATGAAAATGAAAATGAAAATGTGAATCTTTAATATGAATATTAACAAAATTACCTCCTTCATCATAATGACTATACAGTCAAACCTGTGTATAGTGACCACCAGGGGCGTAGACAACGGGGGGATGAGGGGGATGCATCCCCCCCCCCCCCCCCCACCTCACAAGGTGGGGGGGATGACATGTACAATCATCCCCCCCAGGTTTTAGGGAAGGATATTTTTTTTTTGGTGTGTATCTGTATACGAGTGGGAAAGAAAACATTATAGTTGTATGAGCTAAGACTTGTTAATTCTAACGTAAAAAAAAGTAATTTATACATCCACTTTCAATTTTCGCTGCGCGCTTCGCGCGCGAACAGATTATCTCAGTTTGTTGTGCAACTTGCGTATGGTCTGGGGTGAGTATTTTTTTCTGTATACCGGGCCACGTAGTTCCAGTGTAGGCTGGCATAGCTCTGGCTGCTTGTGTGACGTGCACCAAATTGCACCATTTCAAGTATATATATAAATGCAAAATCTTCTCCTTGGGAGGGGGATACCCCCTCCAAAACCCTCCCTATTTGGCTCTTCCCCAGCCCTCGGTAGCTTTGCCCCTCGGGACTCATTCTTGGCAATAGGCTAAGTTTTTGGATCATACATAATGTGGCATATAGTGATGTTGGAACTGTGTATGACGCTAAATATAAATACAATATTTGTGTTTGTGTTGGGGTGCATATTCATTAGTTTGTCAATTATTTGTTTTCTTCGTGAAAATATATTTAAAATTTCTGGTCGATCAAATCATAACACGCTTTCCCAGATACAGTCAATGTTGAACCCGAATTTCCTATCTAGGTAAGCACCAGATTGCACAATTACAAGTCCAAAAATGCAAAATCTCCCTACCGTGGGAGGGGGGACACACGCCTCCTACACCCTCCCCCCCCCCCCCCCCCCGCCCCCGCTCAGTTACTTCGCTCCCTGTGTTGGGGTGCATATATTTATTAGTGTGTCAATTATTTGTTTTCTTCGTGAAAATATATATTTCTGGTCGATCAAATCATTACACGCCACGGGCGTCGATCTGTCATTGATACCCATTGATCAGGGGGGATGATCCATTCATCCATCCCCCACTGATGAATGGGTATTACGTAAGTATCGACGCCCATGTTACACGCTTTCCCAGATACAGTCAATGTAAGCCCGAATTTCCTATCTAGGCAAGCACCAGATTGCACAATTTCAAGTCCCAACATGCAAAAGCTCCCTACCGTGGGAGGGGGGATACCCCCCTCCCATACCCTCCCCTCGCTCAGTCACTTCGCTCCCTGTGTTGGGGTGCATATTTATTAGTGTGTCAATTATTTGTTTTCTTCGTGAAAATATATATTTCTGGTCGATCAAATCATTACACGCTTTCCCAGATACAGTCAATGTAAGCCCGAATTTCCTATCTAGGCAAGCACCAGATTGCACAATTTCATGTCCCAAAATGCAAAAGCTCCCTACCGTGGGAGGGGGACACCCGCCTCCCACACCCTCCCCCCGCTCAGTCACTTCGCTCCCTCGGGCTTGGTCTCATCGCTCCTTGCAATGTCTCACTCTCACATCGTGCTCAAAGTTGGCAGCACTGTGTGGTTGTGTTGTTGGGCATGAGCCCCTACACACACAAATCTTGAGCCCCCATAGGTTTTGCCCCCCGCCCCCAAATCCAAAACTGCTTCCGGCCCGCCTGGTCACGACCATCTTAACATTTAACCCCCCCCCCCCCCCCACTGAGAGGACTTTCAAGCAATTGTCTTGGTCTCGAAATATTTCGGCAGGTGGTCTCGGCCGCGAACAAATTGGTCTTGGTCCGGTGAACGGCAAATCATCCCCCCCAGGTGTAAGAACCTGTCTACGCCACTGGTGACCACCTAAGGGAAAAAAGAAAGGTGGCCACTGTAGACAGGTGCCCTTTATAGACAGGTTCAATAACACTGTTTATCTCTGCAGGGGATCAAATTTGGTGGCCACTATAGGCAGGTTGGCTGCTATAGACAGGTGGCCACTAAGACAGGTTTGACTGTACTTGACACGATTGCAGAGTTGGAAAATGAAATGAAAATGTCACGCATCAGTTTCATTATGATTATTATTTATTTTGAAAATTCAAAACAAAATTATAGATTACAAAACCTATTCAAGGTGCATACGGACCTCATCGTCATCGGCTTCGTCTTCGAGGGACTACCCACCACGTAGGCAAATAGTCCAATTTTTGAAGAGACTTCGTCGTCAAACTCTGGAATGCGCAGAGGGCAGAGGGCAGCGGCAGAGGACAGCGACATGTCTTCGGCAACCGACAAGACACCCAACCCGGAAACCAAAAATTCGGCACTCAACTCGGCACTCAACTCGGCAATCAACTCGGCAACCAACTCGGCATTCAACTCGGCAACCTAAATTGGCACCATATTGGCGACAAATGCAGCACAGAACTCGGCACTTAACTCGGCAACCAACTCGGCACCAAACTCGGCAACCTTAATCGGCACCATATTGGCGACGAATGCAGCACAGAACTCGACACCCAATTCGGCAACCAACTCGGCACTAAACTCGGAAACCAACTCGGTCACCAACTCGGCAATTAACTCAGCAACCTAAATCGGCACCATATTCATATTAGAGCCGGATGCGACACACAACTCGATACTCGTCACACAAATGCACACCTCTCTCGCCATCGAACTCGGCAACTAATTATCAACACCCAACTCGACACTAAACTCGGCACGCGATTCGACTTGCCACCAAGCATGGTACATACTGCGCCTCCAAACTCGACTCGGTAATCATATCGGCATACCATTCTGTACCCGAATTGTCACCCAACTCGGGACCCAACGCGGCAACTAAATGTGACAACAAATTTCGGTACCCAGTGAGACGCTCAACTTGAAACCAATGCAGCACCCAATGCGGTACTCAACTCGGCAGCCAATGGTGGTATTCAACTTTGTGCCTAAATGCGACACTCAATTTGGCACCCAATGCGGCACATAAATTCTGCAACGAATTTCGGCACTTAGTGTCGAACCCAAGTTGAGAAGCAACGCGGTTCCGCATTCGGGTGTCGCGTTGGGTGTCGCATTTGATTCATGTGAAGCTGCATATAACATTTACTGCGGTGCTCAATTCAACACCAAGCTCGTCACCTGTGTCAAAGAGGTTTTACTGGAAATTCAGCCCCACCTCCCGGATTTTTACTACATGCTTATACACACACACACACACACAGGGTTTTATACATGCAGCGGAAAAGCCATGTTAACGCATTTATAAATACGTGCACATCTTTTGTTTTTGCGTTCGCAGGAAGTCCCTTAACGCATTTTGTGAGGACCTCACTAGATGGCACATTATTTTCATTGTGTTACCACGCATTTTGTAATTCCTCGCAAAGGGAATATCAAAATTTCATAATTTAGTTCCACTACTGCCAAATATCATTTAATTGATCCCTGTATATGATAAATACAAACAACAAAGTAACTACATTGTACAAACAATATGACGCATACCTCAATAATATGACAATGGTCATTATAAAAAAAACTAATAGTCAGGTTCGCTAAGCTATATTCAGATACCGTTGTAATTAGGTAACATACATTTTGATCCATTCATTCGACGACTAATTTATTTATAACATATATTTTGTGGTGGTATCCCAGCTAGCCATCTGACGTCGGGCCGATGTCGGAAGTTGGTTGGCGGATGTCGGCATATCGCCGTTGGCTCGAGGTTAAAATGTCCGCCAGCCCAACATCGTCACGACGTCATTTTTGTGATATATTGGCATAACGTCATTTTCCGACAATGGCCCAACATCATGTCATGAGATGATGTTGGGCCATTGTCGGAAAATGACGTTATGCCAATATATCACAAAAATGACGTCGTGACGATGTTGGGCTGGCGGACATTTTAACCTTGAGCCAACGGCGATATGCCGACATCCGCCAACCAACTTCCGACATCGGCCCGACGTCAGGTGGCTAGCTGGGATACGAGTTCGAGATTTGAGTTTGATGCACCACGACTACCATAATTATCACCATTGGTAACACCATCAACATCATCATCATCATCATCATCATCAACATCATCATCATCATCATCATCATCATCATCATCATCATCATCAATATCATCAATATCATCATCATCGTCATCATCGTCATCTTCATTTTCATCATCATCATCATCATCATCATCATCATCATCATCATCATCATCGCAATAATCATCGCCTTATTTGATAGCCTAATTCGGTAGTTAATTTGGCAACCAACTCGGCACCTATATGCATGATTAGCACAAAATGTTGCACACAACTTAACACTCTACTTGACACATCTATCTCGATCGACACTCAACTTGGCACCTAATTCGGCACCATAGGCCTGCTCGTTATCTAATACGACACCTAACATTCCATACTTGATACTCAACTCGTAACACCCAACTCGCCATCTGACAAGGCACATCATGTGACACCTAATATGGCACCAAATTCGACACCGTAATGCCTACTCGGCACCTAATGTATAACGCTCAACATGCCCAAATCGACATTCAAACTCCTCGACATAACACGGCATAAAATACGACGCCCAAATTAACACCTAATTCGGCACCATAGGCCTACTCCGCATGGCCTGCGACACTCAACATGCCCAACTCGACTCTCAATTCGACACACAATTCGACACCCAACTCGCCACCTAACACGGCAGATAATGCAATACCCAATTCTGCACCATAGGCCTACTCTGCATCGAATGCTACACTCAACATGCCCATCTCGATCCCCCTTAACTCGGCACACAATTCGTCACCATACACGGCACCTAAATGGGACTCCCAAATCGACAACTTTAAATTCAGCACTCATATTGCCATTCGTCTCGGTAGCCTATTCGGCACCTGAATACGGCACTCAAATTGGCACCCAACTCGACACCAGACGCGGCAACCAACTCGGCATCCAACTCGGCAACCGATGCAGCACTTACGTATATGTTGCACGAAGGAATATTGATGGTCCAAATGTTTCGAAATGTTCAAGCATATATAATTGCTTTATAATAAAGAGAATTCGTTTTTTTTTCATTTTCATGTACACATTACAATGGTTGCAACTCGCAAATGACGCCACGAGAGTAAGTACGAGGTACGAACGATACACACAATTGTCTTGTTGCTTAACCGTTTATGCTCAGGATTTCTCTAATAATTCCTCACATTCACCTTATTTTATAGCAAACGTCAACTTTTTAAGGTGACATTAACGCATTTTGATAGAATAATTCTAAATGTCACATTTAGGATGCACAGGATCTAGGGGAGCATTGCCTTATAATGATATACAGAGGCTGAATATTCCTCCTGCTTTTCACGTGCATGCATAACTTTGGTTTTCAATGTGTTGAAGGTCATGCCATTCCATTGACACCCAGATCCAAGGTATTAAGATCAGTCTGTTGTTGAACTTCATCATGTGGTGACCTGAATTCCCCAGAAATGAGGACATCATCTGCACAGAGGACACAAGTGGAATCGAAGGTGTGAGAAATGTCATTGACCATCAAATGGAACAACATCGGTCCGCTGACGCCTCCGTGGAGAACACCCGAAGAGACACCTACCCAATCCGAAGTGGAACTTATGAAAGCCACACGTTGGAAGGAGCATATGAAATGGCAGAGATTGCCCTGGTTACTGGATATTGTAAGAAACGGGAAGTTTTGAAAGTAATTTGTGATGTGGCATTTTCTCATAAGCCTTTGACCTATCCCGGAATATGACATTAATTATTGTCGGACACCTCCCTTCAAGAACTGAAGCCCATCGATAAAGCACATTCGCACGTTAGGTAATGGCTAGGTCACAAATGCACCGGGTGCCGCACGATCTCGTCACCTACGGCGGATTTTCTACGATTTCCGGGAGTTGAGATATCGTACGATGTCTAACAGTATCCTTGCTGATCAGGCTATCCTGTATAAATATATTTGAATACATAATAAATAAATAAATAAATAAATAAATAAATATTTGTGTAGCGGTCACATATTCGCCGGGGCACTTACGATTACTTTGGAAGTTAAAGCAAATGTAAATTTTATGGCTCCCATACTGTCAATCTGAGCGCTCAAACGGGCGCCTTACGGGACTCGTATGGACATCGCAAGATACTCTTACGATATCATTGACATCTTACGACTATCGTACGATTTGAGTGGCCCAAAAGTCAGTCGCAAAATCGTACGATATTTTTGGGGAAATGCTACGGTGTCCGTGCTGGGCCCGTGCAGTGCCCTTGCGGTGCCTGTGCGGTGCTCTCCACGACTTGTCTGCGGGCTTACGGCCAATACAAATCGTACGATGCTTATCTTTTTTTAAACTCCGCGTTATAACCTCCCACGACGTCGTACGGCGAGGAAAATGCAACGGCGACCACAGGATAGTCACGGGACCCTTGCGGCCGCCTTATGATTCCCGTAAGATTCCCCCTAAAAGTGGCATCGTAGTACGGGCGCCTTATCCCGAATCGGAGCATTTGTGATCTAGGCATAACACAGCTCTTCTCGACCACACAGCCATGCGGGTTGCGCTAAAGTATGCAATTTATGTGGATGTGCTTCTCGAGCGCCTCAACCAAAAAACCTTCCACCAACTTACACAGAACTGGGGTTCTGTTATATAATTTAATAATTGTTTTATAAGACCGCTATATAAAAGAAAAAACGTAAGGTGCATATACAAAGAGTGCGCCACCAATAATAGCGTGTCCCCAACCAGTCTGACGACACTACGCCACTGATTTAATGTAAACAAATATATTGTGGATTATTTCAACATTGTATATAACAAACCTATACACTCAGCGGACGTATCCGACTATACACAGTAATACGCACTTGATCAACCCTTTGACAGTTTGTACAGGTGGCAACATAGCTACATTAAAGTGATCCATTAACTTTGTACAATTTCAACCAAAATCACTTGGAACTTTCCCACTTCTCTTGTACGCTGTTGCTTGGCTTATGGTAACAGAATAATGACATGGGTTTAGATTTTTCAAACGTCTCCATAATAATGGATATATTTAAGATTGAATTAAAAAGCGTCTATAGACGGTTTCCGACCGTCGTAGAGAGTATCTGAATTCGGATACTTCACGCGAACGATGGGGATCGAATCAGACATTGATTTTATCTAGGTAAACTTTATTCTTTTCCAATGAAATTATCACATATCATTCTCAAGAATCTTACAATCAAATTGGTATATGAAATCTCAAACGTTACTTTTGGGATAAAATACAAATGAATCACTTTAATACATTCTTATAAGTAAAACTAGCAAATTACCCGTCACCAGATCTTTGAGTGAGATATCTTTAATGTTGTATTTTTGTAACTCTTTATTTTTTGTATATGTCCAAGTGTAAGAAAAAACATGGTTATAATGACTTATATGGAAACAATTATTATTAAGGTAAAACATTGTTA
>JBAMJV010012482.1:0-34218 GCA_037951105.1 Echinarachnius parma | reverse complement strand
TCCATAATAGAGGCGCTTTACATATAAAATGTGCGTTTGTGAGTGAAGTTTTCCGTAATTTACACGATAATCATTAGCAGATCTACAGTATAATTATAGTGATGATATTCATTATTGCATAAAAACATACCTTGAAAGTTAGCTGGAAGCAAATTGTTATGATAAGAATACATGAATAATAGTAATTGATATTCATATAACGAAAACACAGGTAAAATATTGAACTTAAAGGGGACCACCAGGCAAAGAACAACACATTATTATATGTTTGGTACCGTTTTGTGACATCAAATAGATACCAAACATTTTGCAAAGGGTTGTGTAATTCATAAACAAAGCAATTAACTTCCGCCACTTACCGAACCACTACTATTTCCTGGTTCCATACGGGCCAAACATTTGCGAGTGCGCCAATGCTATTCACGCGTACGTTTGTAGGCAATATAATCCCGGGCGATTCATTTGCTCCGCACACCGTTAGTCTTCGCAATTCAGACCGCATGAACGCATGCTTTAGAATGGTGATGTGTTTTCCAATTATATTTTGTTTCTGAAAACATATTTGTGTGAACTTGTTGATGGAATGGAATACTAAAGATGTTACCTTTCTATAATAAGAATATTATTTTGGGGTAGTGGTACCCTTTAAGAAATAATGGTTTTGAATGACTACGATATGATGTTTTAGCAATTATTCTCACAACTCTTTTTTGCAATAAATATATCCGTTCCAATAAATATTTACTACATCCACCCCAAATTATAATATTATATGATAAATGTGATAAAACTAATGAGTTATAGATTATCAATAAATATATATATTCTCTTAATTTACTTATAACTCCAATCACTTTAGAAACTTTCCTCAGTAGTTCATTTACATGTGTTTTCCATTTAAAATCTGAATCAATGCTTATGCCTAGGAATTTTGTAGTCTCAACCCTCTTAATATCATATCTATCAATATAAATTTAAATTTGACTTATATCTTTATTACCAGAATTAAATATCATCATATATGTCTTTTCATAATTTAATTGTAATTTATTTGCTTTTATCCAATTACTCACTTTACACAATTCTACATTCATGATGTTAGTCAAACATTCCGCATCTCTGTGTTTAAAGAAAATATTAGTGTCGTCTGCGAAGAGCAAAAAATGTAATATGTTGGAGGTATATTTGACAAATCATTAATAAACTGGGCTCCAAAAGAAACTTATCACTTCTTCAGAGCGACACACATTAAAATCGAAAGCATGAAAATGAATCATAATTGGTCATAGATTAGCTATAATACTCCTCAGCAAGCACATCTAAAAAAAAAATTATGTTTGATTTAGTCAACAAAGAATAAAATAAGGTGAAATCGCAAGAGATCATTTTTCAAAAATCACAGAAACTGCTCGACTTTTGGGCACGGAGCTCGGTACGGACAATAGCCAGTCTGGTGGTTACATAACCCGTCTTTGATGTTGAATGAATAGATATTGAAAGTTCTGAATAGACCGTCTTTCGTGGAGGTTCGCAGCGAGCAGTTTCTGTGATTTTTGAAAAGTGACCTGTAGCGATTCCATCGCATTTTTCTCATTTTTGGCAAAAGCAACTTTTCAATTTTTCAGATATGCTTCATAAGGAGAATGATAACTTATCTGTGTCTAAATATGATTCAATTTGATGCTATGGATTTTAGTGAGCGTCGCTCTGAAGAAGTGATAAGTTTCTTTTGGAGCCCAGTTTATCAATCAAAAACAGAAGTGGGCCCAATATAGATCCTTGTGGTACCCCACAAGTAACTGTTTCGGAAGAAGAATTATCTCCATTATATACTGTATATTGCTTTCTTTCTAATAAATAATTTCTAAACAAGTCATGAATGACTCCCCTTACCCCATAAAACTGTAACTTATCAAGAAGAATTTGGAGGTTTATTGAATCAAAAGCTTTTTTAAAGTCTAAAAATACCCCAACAATTACTTCTTTATATTCAATTGCTTGTAACGAATTCATTAAAAATCTAATAGGGCATGAGATGCATAATGCTTGGCTCTGAAACCAAATTGCTTTGTGTACAAAATATCAATTAATATGGTACATTTCCTGATTGAATACATTGATTACAAATTATACAAAGCGGTTTACATATGACATGAATTATCTTCTTAACAATAAATGATGTAATCTGATCATAACCAGGGGCATTCCCATTTTTACATTCTAAAACATAATTCCTTATTTCTTTCTCAGTAATGGGTTTAAAGAATGCGCTTTTTTCAAAATTGCAATTTAAAAAATCTTTATGTGAATAATTACAAGATACTGAGGCTCCAGAAATTTCATTTCCAACATTAAAGGGATAGTTGAGTTCTGGTAAGGAGAGTACAGTTTTGGTGAAACTGAATTTTAGTAACCAAAACCTGCATCATTACATTACAAACTAATAGTTATAACTAGAAAGGAACACAACATTACAAATGACGTAGTAAAGATCATGTTATCATTCAAAAAGAGCCGTTAAAACGTAAGAGGGCGCTCTCTAAACACTTATCGGTTTCAACCATTTTGAATAAAATATTGTGCATGTGATGTTTTGTTGAATTTTAAATACCTATTTTGCATCTTTTTGAAAAGAGGAAGCGTTTTTTTGAATTTTTAACGGCTGGTTCAAAATTCTCTAATAAACCTGGGGCCCAGCTTTATTACAAATTGTTATATTTATGGATATTTCAGCCGTCTCTGAACCGATTTTGATCAAACAAAGATGATTTTATTATTTAAATATTATGCTCTTTCAAATTTTACACTAAGTTTTTCATTACCTCACAAAAAAAAGTAGTCTAGCGCCCTCTCACCAAAACTCAACTATCTCTTTAATAAAATATTCATCAAACATGTTAAATAATTGTGATATATATGTATCTTGTGGGTTTTCCAATAATACACCCCTCTGCTTAAACACATGCTGCTGTTTTTTAAAATTTGTTTCTATGTAATACCCCATTGATCGTTTTCCAAGTTTTCCCTATGTTTCCTTTAATGCCAGTAAATTTATCGTTAAAATATTTTCTTTTGCTGCTTTTACGGCATTTGTATAGGCATTGCGTAATTTAGTGTAACATTCTTTTCTATACTGAGTAGGATTTTTGATATATTAGACCGCGGGCCGAACCGTGAAAATCGCCTTATTTCTTGACTTTCGTGCTTCAAATCTCGTATCTACCTGAATTTTGGCATGTGGGTAGTGAAAAATTCACTGAACACAAATTCATAACTCGTCAAGCTCAAAAAGTGCACATTTTTTCAAAAAGTAGAAAAAACTTGGAATTTTGTTTTGTAACACTCTCTGAAAAATAATCCAATCCCAGTGCATCTCTCATTATAACGTAACAGTGTCCCATAAGCTAGGGCCAATCAGATCGCTTGTTTTATCGTTGTGCGAAAAGTTTGTTTTGATGCGATGTAATGACACGTACTTTATCTGGATTTTGTTGTTTACATGGAAACTAAACTCACAGTAAATTAATTCATTTAGAGGAATTAATTCCGAAATAGATAAGGAATGAGTACCATCTTGAAAATTTACCAAAAACACATTAGAAGTTGATAAATAATTTAACGAAAAGAGACCGATACGGCACTAGCACTTCGGCTAACGAAGATCATCAGGCTAGTGTCGCCCGAGCTGCGGGGCACTGGTCGGCTACAAAAGGTGGCATGGAGGCATAATGCAATCGCCCTCAGCATGAATCTAGTTTAATTTTACCCGGGAAAAAGCTATTCTCCTAGTTACTGTCTGTCTTGGAATGGATTGTAATATATTTGTCTTTATCTAAAGGGAAAGTCCACCCTAAATCTAAGTTAGTTAAGATAATGGCATAACTAAAGAGAGGAACGCGACAGTGAACAATTTCTTCTTGTAAATATATTGCCTATTTTTGTTATAATTTATTAATTTTCCATGATGAAACATTTTCTGCTTCTATTAAAACCAACTTATTTTCAGGGTGGACTTTTCCTTTAAAGGCATATATGCGTGGGTTATTAGACGCGTGGATCCATATTGCGCACTTTTACGCACAGTACGTAATCCTCATTGGCTCAGTTATAAGTAGCGATCGCAAACTGTCCCATTTCTGAATACCCGAGTCAAAAATGCATTAAAAATAGTCGCGTTCGGAATGTTTGTACTTGTCGAATGGAGATCCATCAGAGATGTTTACGAGCGAAAATATCACGTAACACGCTTAACCGCAACCGACTTCAAAGTGCCGCCGTTTGATGGCTAGGTGACAGCGTGAGAAATTTGTTTGCTGCATGCAATTTCATAAGAAGGCCTTTGTTCAGATATTTCGAAGCACCTCTCTTCGATCGATCCAACATATATCTTGAGTTTACCTCGAGAGATTACGGTGGAGTCGAGTTGGAATTTGCTGACTACCCTTTATAACCCACGCATATATGCCTTTAAGGAAATAAATAAAGGAGAGAAATAGAGGGTAGATGGAGAGATTGTGAAATTTGGTAGACTGGTATTTATTTATTTATATACATTTGTTAAAACATTTTATTTTGCATTTTTTTTTTTTGCATCAGGACTAATGGTATTCGATTCATCACACAGCACACTCCACAACTCAAATCATCCTTCAGCATCCCATTGGCAATATATATAATAATAATTTAAATAATAATACAATAAATAAAAAATACAAAAAAACCCATGTATACACCGACAACTTATCTCTCTTATCATATCTATCTTTCTCTCTTACACACACACACACACCCACACCAAAACATACATGTACACAAAGATGCAAACAATCCAGTCCAGACAATGCACTTATTTATCACACCAAATTAATTGATATTAGAGCACGATAAGAACAGTTGTAAAAAAAATGAGATAAGTCAAATTTTCCATATTTAGTAAAATCTTTATGATCTTATTTTATCTATCTCAATGAAATGAAAATCACTGGAAATTCTGGTAATTGGGCAAAATACAAAACAGTAGAAGTAATGCATAGATTAAGTAGACGCATAAAGAACAAACATTCTTATAAATAAGGTAACATTTTCTGGCTATTGAAAAGAATCTCGGTTATAGCGAGATTCCGGTTATAACAAAGGTAAAATCGATAGTCCCGACTACCTTGTTATAAAGAGGTTTCCCCAGTTAGCAATACAAAATTATCATAATTCATACAACAAATATTCAAATATTTAATATCATGTTGTACTGTTTCATTGATTCATACAAAGCATGTAAACCAGACATACAATCAACTTCCCTATTACTTGCCTCTGATGATTTGTTTTCTTTGCTTTTAAACATAACATAGACAAACATAATATTTGTCCTTATTTCATTAGTTTGTAATGTAAGGCAAATAAAACAAAACAAATAATATGAGCATTTATGGAAACGTTTTACATGTACATCACAATTCTTCCTGAGCTGAAGCAAACATATTCATAAACAATTCATGCTTTCACTAGTCCGTTTCTTAACTCACTACAGAGTGCAAATATTTAAAACAGCTTCTATACATTGTATACTAGTGTGTTAATGTTAATCTTAACAGCAAAATACTATAACAGTAGTTAAAAGAAGGCAGACATGGAAGAAAGATTACTTGCACAAATTGATAAATAACCACATTGTACACCATAAAACATAAGCTTATGTATGAATAGAATCATGATCATTAAAATGTGTAACTAATTCATCTTACATAATTGATATACTTGTCATAATGGAACAAAATACTAAATGCACAAGAGTACATTCCCAGTCCAAATATATACATACACTGGTACAGTGTATCTATTCATAAGCAGTGAATACAAGTCAAGGAACCTCAATCTTCCAACATCTATTTTCTTCCCATTATGTTGGGTAAAATATTACAGGTATGATAGAAAACAACTTACAAGTGTCATGTCATAACAACAAAATAAATAGATAGATAAATAAACTTTAACAAATCAAATTACTTGGTCATGGAAATTAAAATTAGTCAAAATGTATCAGAATCAGATTTGTCAAAACAAAATATTGGTTCATGTTAATACGGTAAGCATAAATTGTGTTAAACTTTATGACACTTCTTTTACCTACATGTAGCACTCTGGCTAGAATGGTACCCATTTACACATGGGTGGAACATGGTAACCATAGATTAATATCTGCCTAAAGGACTATAGGTGTACCATCCATCTCAAAATGTTTGTTTACCAGTAGACTTTTTAAGGATATACTGAGCTCCATTGCAGATAATGCAATGCACTGGCAATATATTCAGTTTATAAGTCATGGCTGGTAGAGGGTTGATGTCCGTGTGAAAAACTTGACCAAAGCAGTGTCTTTGGTACAGGGGAATCCTCACTTGCTGACACTTACTTGATACTTGATGAGGTAATCCCTTGATGCAGCTGCAACGCTATACTTGGATGTTGTGCTGGTGTGTCATCAGGAGGTGCCATAATACAATTTTAACTTTGCACATGTGTACAATAAAGATGCAAGAGTGAATGTGCAAGCAAAAAATAAAGTATAGTGACATTTAAACAATGTGGGAGCCCACGGGAGACTGCACTTCTCTAATGGTGGGTAATGCAGCCATTTGAAAGGTAGTCAGTCCTGTTATTTTGATGACTGGCCCAGAGAGATGGTTCCAGACTCGTATGGTCCGTGGATACAAAAATGACACCTTGTCAATAGTAGATAATGGAACGGTGAACTTCAGGTTGTGATCGTGTCTTGAATAACAGTTGGCTTGGCGGACTTCTGGTGGGAAAGGCATGTGGCCTGGCCTAGCTGATGATGGATCTTGTAAAAGAGTGTGCACTGTTCAAGGAGTCACCGGACGTGTAGTCGGTCCCACCCACATCTACAATGTTTTGTAAATGGTCCTGATAGGACGGTCCCACCCAAGGGCTGTCACGAGCGAGGAAGATGTGGTGGATCTTGAATTGCTGATCAAGTCTTGCTGGCTCTTCTTGGGGCTATTCGGTAAATAGCTGTGTCTTCTCAGCATCTGTGGGCTTTAACAAGGAGAAGGGAGAAAAGAAAATTAAAACCAATCTCACCAAAGTCATTCTAAATATGAAAATCTATTACTAGTCATTAGGTCATTTCAGGTAGATAGTTGAAGTCGGTGTTGGTGTTGAGAACGTGGATCAAGCTACTGAACCGAGCTCCAACACCGATGGTAATAATAGAAAGATGATACTGTTCACCTTAATCATGTCATGGATAGCTCAACACCGATTGGACATCATGCCTTTATGTGATCCTCTCACAATTTTTACACGAAAAGTTTAGTAAACAAAAGTGAAATCAGTGAGAAAAGGCATTTAAATTTCAACAGGTAGGACATACAATTTTAAATCATACTGTCATTGTCAAACCAAAATAGAATATATATCAATCATATCCAAGGATTTTCAGTAATTTGTGATGTTGTCATTTGGTTAGTGATCTTGAGATTACCAACACTAACATCGAGCTCGAAATCACAAATTTCATTAGGAATTAAGAAGTTCTCCCTTTTCATGTTTTTGTTCGAGTGCAATTTTATTTCGGGAAAATGGGAATACTTTTCAAGTTTCATTTGATGAAGTCGTAGAGCTAGATATGTTCATATTATAACGGGAACTTACCAGCCAGTTCCGGATAAACTAGAGTTACAGTCATCTTCTTCTTCTTCGGGTTAATCTGCCTTCTTCAATCTGGACTCTAGAGATTCGTGTTCAGTATACTATAGCCATGAATGACTTGTCCCACCCCGTCCCACACATTCACTTCTGTGTAATGTACATCGCTGAAACCTCACTTTCCAACCTCTTTTACAAAGTTATCAATTTAGCTGCACACTCCTTGCACTTTTCATAGTTTTTTATCACTAGATGGTATACACTTGTTTAGAGTGTCGATGACATGTATGGGACAGAAGTCGGATTTACTTGCCTCGAAACTTTCCGTCGCACTCTACTCTCGACGCAATAGTATAGCAGCCATGCCAGTGATTGTTGTTTGGGTTTGTTTACATATTAGCGCATGATGAAACACAGAGCGTGATTGGTCAGTCCACAAATCACGTTATGAGCAACGTACTGTGATTGGTCATTCTTACCGTCGAAACTGACAAATATTGGCATTTTTTGGGGTTTTTTTTCCCATATTTTTAGAAAATGTGCAGGTTTTATTCTTGACGAGTTTCAGGTATGATTTCAATACTATTTTTACACAAGTCGACAAAAAACTAGCTAGATACAAGATTTGAAGCACGAGATGAAACGATAATGGACCTCGGCCCGCGGTCTATATTTCTTATATAAATTATCTTTTCTAGAGCACATTTTCTTCATATAAAGGGTTTTAATGGGAAGCACTTTTCAAATTCTCTCAAATAATAATCTACAAACTTTTTATACAAATATTGAGGGTTTTCGACAGTATAACGACTCATTATATTGTTAAATTTATCAAGTTTCTGAATAAACATACAAATATTCTGGTTATTTATTTCACGGTGCATCCGAGACTGTTCTTCTTTATCAACATCATTATTACTCATTACATGAAAAATAGGCAAATGGTCTGTGATATCTGATATAATAACTCCTGAGAAAGAATGTGAATTTTCAAAATTACAAAATATATTATCTATCAATGTCATGGTTGTGTTTGTTATTCTGGTAGGTTTACATATTACTGGTAAATAAGAATATAAATAAAACATTTTAACAACTCATTTGGGTAAGTACAAGTATCACGTTTCATTAGGTCTACATTAAAGTCTCCGAGTAGCGTACATTCCTTGTGTTCGTTATTAACTACATCTAATACATTTTTTAAATGGCTCAGAAAACTTATAATATATTTACTAGCAGGTCTATAGCATACACCAACAACACGATTGTTACCAGGTTTAATTATCTCTATAAATACAGTCTCAAAATCTTCATTGAATATACTTATATCAGGACGTAATGTGTATTTTACATTTTTTCTTATAGCAAGTGCTATCCCACCCCCTTTTTGTCTTTTCTTTCTTGACTTTCTATATTATATTCATTAAATTGGTAATACATAACATTGTTAGGATCAAGCCAGGTTTCAGTAAATGCAACAACATAAAATGAACATTCAAGAGTATACAATAATGATTTAATATCTTCATAATGTTTAGGCAAGCTTCGGCAATTCATATGAAAAACTGAACAAGATTTTGTGTAACTTGCATAGTATGATGGATTAAAATCATTATGTGTATTAAATATTCTGAATTTATATCATTATCTTCTTTTGGCAAATGTTCTATGTCACTAAAAGTATGGTTTACATGAGTATCTAAATCAAGTACATCGTTAAAATCGTCATTATATGAATATTTATTAAATGGCAGTCCATTACTAACACATATGTGACAATACCAGGATGATTTTTCATGAACAGTAAGTTTTTGATAATCTGAAATCGGGAAGTTTGGAATACAGTTTAAGTGATGCCTGTAAAGTGTCAGATATTGCACAAAATGACATTTGAGACTTCAATCCTATATCAATATCATTGTAAAATACAATTGAAAGATTTGTGAAAGTTTGAAAGAAAACGAACACTGTTTACCTAGTGAAAAAACGAATATTAAGTTCATATTTTATCACCGAATACTGATGGTCTGCCATACTTTTGTCGCAGTAATGAATGATCCGTTTGAGATATTCGCACCCGTGTATTTTTACACACGTAGTACATAATTCATGGAATTTGAACTCGCTCGGCTCAAAGTTCAATCTCCGGAATGTTCTCACGGGTGCTGCATGCGGACGTTCTCAGCTAAGACAATTGTACTTTTTTTTCAATTGCGTTGATTAACGCTTTAGAAATAATGATTTTCAATGATAATTATCTTCATACTAAAGGGACATTTGAAAAAATCAAACTCTATTTTATTCTTCTCTTACCATAAGCTAAACAACACGGTAGAAGAGAAACGAGGAAGCTCCAAGTAATTTTTGTGGATTTTGACACTTTACAGGTATGACTTTAATATGAACAGGACTTATGCATATAGTAAATGTCAATGATATTTCTCTATAATATTTATTTATAATGTTGTAGTTTTATTTTCGATTTTGACAAATATTTAGACTGGATATATTTTTAAAAAGATTTTCGCAGCAATATTAAAATCCAATAATTTGTTTATATCCTGCAAGAATCACGAATTTAACGGGGGTTCAATTTGTTAGCCTGCGGCACCAATATAATGCTTCGAATAATATTTTGTTCTTTCATGTACACACAATGCGTTGTGAAAAGCGATCCCGAAACCAAAGGCTTCACGCTTCGGTAGGCAATGGGTAGTGAATGGACTACAAAAGGATTTTGTTTCTGTATTGCAGCTATTGACGTAAATGTTTTGAACGGTAGTCTGCACCTTATAGTCTTTTTCACATACTACTACATTCCATGGACCTACATAATGTACATGAAAACAGGCGTTACCGTCACTGTTTTAATCATGATAACAGTTCCAGGAATTGTATTAGTGGTTTAAAATAATTGCAGGACGACAAATTGCAACGTTGACAGATCAATTAACTGTATAATTAATAATGTATTGAAAGTAACTATTTGTGTTAATCTTTGTTTATCGGTGGCCAAAATTGACTACACCGTTTTCCGCTCGTAGAAATATTCGTAAAGCATGCTGCTGAGGAGACTATCCAAAGTTTACAAGTTTACAAGTTGTCCCGAAAGTCCCGAAACTTTTCTGAGAGGTGCGATGAATGGAAGCAGGTAGTTTTCCACCTGTTCGGTAATATTCCCATTACCAATGGAATAATATTATGCGCTCATGTATGTTTGTATCTTCATTACTATCGGCCAGTGGCGTACCCAGGATTTGTTAAGGGGGGGGGGGGGGGTTATATCGTCGGCCAAAAGACCAGTACCAGTCAAAAAATGTCGAGGTCCCAGACCAAGACCATTGTTTGAGAATCGTGTAAGCGGGGGGGGGGGGGGGGGGGGGGGGGGGGTAGGGGTGTCCATAGAAAAATTTCGAAGCCGAGAGTGAGTACCTTCAACATTTTCGAGACCGAGACCAGGACCAGTCATAATTTTTCGAGGCCGAGACCAAGACCATTGTTTGAGAATCGTGTAAGGGGGGGGGGGGGGGGGGGGGGGGAGGTGTCCGTAGGAAATTTTTCGAAGCCGAGACCGAGTTCCTTCAACATTTTCGAGACCCAGACCAGGACTAGTCAAAATATTTGTCGAGGCCGACACCAAGACCATTGTTTGAGAATCGTAAAAGCGGGGGAGGGGGGGGGGGGGGGGGAGGGGGGGGGGGGGGGTGACCGTGGAAATTTTTCGAAGCCGAGACCGAGAACTTTCAACATTTTCGAGGCCCCCTTGGCCTATCCGGCTGGTGTCAGCCGCCGAGTAGGCTACGTTGCGAAATCTTCATCGTGCTGAAAGATTATGATTAATGCTGTGTGGAATTACAACTCATCGTGAGTTACTTCAATTTCCTCGAGAAAAATATTACGAAAATCAATATGTCGAAATATTACGGAACCGATCTTCTTTCCAGAGTGACTTTAACTGTAATAGTATTTGCGCAACTCATCTCGCAAACGATGTCTTGTCGGAGGGTCACGATTGGGAGCTGCTATCAATTATGAAACAATATCCTCCTCCTCCTCCTTCTTGTATAATTTGTATTCTTATTGAAACAATGGTTTTAATTGTATCCAACATGCTGTATAATAATAGTGTAGAATTGGGTTCGCAATATCACACACACAATCCCAGACACTCCTAACACAGCAGCAAGGAGGAAACACAGGCATGTGTTACTTGTAAGAAATCTCATGGGCCAACTGCCCAGAGCACATTTAATGTATAGTGCAAATGAACCATGTGGCATATCCCATAATATGCAAATAAGGTAATACAACAATGTCTGTCTTGAATCTTCAAGTACATGCAAATATAAACACATAATACACCTCTACTGAATATTCATAGAACCAATACATACTTGATGCATATTCATGTTGCCCAAGGAAATCATATTCAAATGAAGGTGTGATGTGCAACTGACCATGAAATGGTGATGGTCAGATGAATGGATGAATGGTACAATGGGATGAATGGGTTAAATGACTGAATGAGTTGCCATGGGTGATAGAGTGGCATAGCAAGTGCCAAATCATAAAAGGGGGCAAAATGTACTAAATAAAACCCTACAATAGTAATGCGGGGTAATAATAGTGTAAAGCGCTATGAAACATTGATGTATTTAACGCGATATAAGAAACTGTATTATTTATTATATCGGACTTTTATTCTTTTATTTTGTAAATATTCAAACGAAGTTAGATCTAGCCGATTATCTTTTTGCGAAATGATACAAATCAGAAGAAGAGAGAGACAAAATAACATAGACTGACAGCATTGAAAGTATATTGATAAATCCGTTTATTTATTCCATCCAAATAAAATGCATACACAGAAGAAAAATACCATTATCAGTTGCAAGAGGGTAATGAATACAAATTTCTGAAAACAATGTAAAATACATATGCGTCGTATTGTTCTTCAATAAGGCAGGATGACTACAATAATGTATAACTGCATTCATTTCACACAACTTAAATGGAATATTAGCCTATAACATGAACATAAAATGGCTCGTCTTGTTTAAACATACCAACTCCGGCGATAAAGTTGTATCAAATACATTAAATCACGCAGCAAAAACATATATTTATTTCACTAACATTTATACGTCCAACAATAAATTCTGGACGAATTTGGCTGCTGTTTATTACTACATTATTTACATACTTCATATAAAATATTGCATATTAAACCAGAATAAGAAAATATCTTCGTTATCCATGCAGTAGATACTATAAACATTTCATGTTTAGTAGAAAAATATAAACTCTATGTAATATGTACATTATCGAGTGAGAGTGGGAAGGGAGTTAAGTCATTTTTTGCATTTTTTTTGTTATGCATGTTATCTGCTTGTAGATCAGAGATTCATAAATGTGATGTCATTAAAAACAAAATATTTGTATCTAATGTTTGAGATATTAATTAAGGAAACGTAGAATTGCAAAAGTTAGATTTTGCTGCTTGATATCAGTCCAAAATCACATTTTATTTGTCATAATTGTATGTATGTCATCATAAATAGCAACTAAGGGCAGGGGGGTGTCCCCCCCCCCCCGTTAGGGAGCTTTGGCATTTTTAAAATTGAAACTGTGCAAAAATTCATACGGCTTTCCTTTACTTTAAATGCGAATAGTTATTTGTTTAGTTTTTTTTTTTTACAAAAAGTGACTTAGCACCCTTCTCATTCTCACCCGACATAATCAATCACGATAATGGCAGTGAGATGCATTGTTTGGTTCATTACAATTAAAGGGATCTAGTAACATTGTCAGAATCCACAAATATTACTTAGAAATCTAGTGGTTCTCTCATACCTTGTTGAATCGTATTTGTTTTTTTCAAATTTTCCTCCCCCCTTTTGATTGAAGTGTTCAGATTTTGTATCATTTCTCGGTATAAAAACATCCATTTAACGTAACATTTCTTCACAATACGCAAAGGACATATTGAATCACAAAACTACACATTTTACTAACCATTCATCACTTTTTGCACATGCCAACAAAGTTACTAGATCCCTTTAAAATACAATTCACCCAATAAAAAAGCAAGCAATTAAAATACTAATTGGTTTATGTATACAAAGAAAACATAAAAAACATCATTAAACATAATTTGTCTATAAAGTATAAACAAGCGTACAAAAACACACAAAACGTAATACTGAATCCTTTTGCAAAAATAAGCTGTGAATACAAAATATTATTTAAAGTAAAAGATATTCCTGTAGGAATAATATTTCAACCGTAAATTCAATTACGTCAGGAAGAAAATATTTTCAATTCTATATATAGTTATGGCAATACTTTGCTAGTTATGCGAATTACATGATTGAAGATTCTAATGAAAATATAATTTTGTATAACATTGATAAAACATTCACCATCAATGATGATTAATGATACAAATAATTTTTCCTTAAAAGCGCTCGGAAACGCCCCAAAACCTCATACAATACTTATCAATACTCTTGATTATACATCTGTTCTCGCTTAAAGTATGAATAGTTTTTATTTCAAATGGCGCTAAATCCACTTTTTAACTGTAAAGAAAAGCAGCTTTCTTTGTCCATTTGTACAGATGCCTATGAGAATATGAAACTGGAACGTTCCATATTTTGATTTTGACTTTAATTTGTCCTAAAATTAGGATTTTTAGATAGCTGCGTAACTTATTAATGTACTGATATCGTTAACTCAATTTGCATGGGAAGTGGATTTAGCGCCTTTTGGAACTAAGCTCTTCATATGCATTTATGTACAGCTAACAACTTTATATCTTCCCAATGTGAGATTACATTCTTGTAAACACGTGATTTACGAAACCGTTTCGGCACATAAAACGTGCCTTACCAATATTTATTATGCATTTATCATACAGTTTTATAACTTTTATATACGCTTAAAGGTGCACCTGTAAAGTGTCAGATATTGCCCAAAATGTAATTTTGAGACTGTACCAAAATCATTGTAAGATATGTCCGAATGATGTATGAAAGTTTCATTGAAAAAGAACAATGATTTCCTGGTTAAAAAAGCGAAAATATGCGTCAGCTTTTACAACGGACGTTTATGAGGTTTATGACCATTAATAAACGCTTTTGAGCTGAATGATAGATATCGTCATACTAAAGGGGCATTAAAAAAAATCTAACCCTCTTTTATTCTGCTCTTACCATAAGCTAAACAACACGATAGAAGAGAAACGAGGAAGCTCCAAGTAATTTTCGTGGAGTTAGACACTTTACAGGCATCCCTTTAACAAATGAAAATGGAATAAAAATAAACAGACAACAACTGCGTTGAGATGTTATCCTCAACAAACACTGAACTTAATCATACATCGTAATTATGTATATCTAACATTTGAAATGAATTTGAAATGAATGGACAAAATAAAAACTCAGTTCGGATCACAGGGAAGCCCAGTTTTCTTAGAAACCATACTATATTTTAACTGTGATCAGCGCTGTGTGTTAGCACGGCGCCGGGTTAGGTCAACGATATTTCTGATCAGTTTCCTCTGTGATTGAATTATAACATTATTAGAGTACATATAAACGCAATTCATTATCGAAATTTCTTTAACATTTATAAATAAACATACAATATATTAGTTACAGACATGACAGAGGCCCGCCTCTTATCTTGACCCACGAACCAGCGTGGGCACATTTCAAATATGAGCTCGTTACAGACATGAAAGACAAAACACATTTTACATTTACGACTATAGTTGTACTACTCTTCATCTTATTTCCTCTTGATCAAGGAATAATAATGGGATACTTGTACAATTTGTAATATCGATTAGGTAACTGATTTATATGGTTTAGTTTAATCTAAAATCTATATACGTTCATTTATTTATTTATTATTAGAAAACTTAAATATAACTTCATGTATAACCAAAATTGCCACGGCGCATCGAGCTGACTGCAACCGATATTAATTCAGAAGTTCTTTAATTACCTCTCTTTCTTTATTTTTTCTTCAAATTTACCTATTTGGACATTGTAATGCAATTTCATATTTTAGACATGCTGGACCTTGGAGTCCTTTACTGTAAGATAACCCATTAAAGTGACACATTAAAGGAGACAGACGGAAGCGATCTTATCCCCTTCCCTTCAAGATTCTGTAATCCACACTGACGTTGTGCATGACCCACCATGTTCCCGTTATCAAGGGATTTACGAGTATCGTTACATAAGTAAAAGCCTCTACCTAATTTGTCCAGTATGGTGTTTCACTAACACTAAACTACATTTAAGCATCGATCTTTTGTAATAAACTTTCCATTAAATCGATGTTAAAATATATGTTGGTGTTTAGTGAAACACCTCCTGACTTCAACATGTAGTCTTGTTCAACGCACGCATTTGGAAGGCGTGTGGGATATGTACCCCGCATGTCCCGCATGATTGGCGGGAATCGAACCAGCCCGGGGCTCCTTCAACGCCGAGTGATCGACCCTGCCCGGACCTTGGTGAGGTTTGTAAACTGATGACGACGAAGAGATGTCATCCTGGCGAGCTAGAGGTATAATGCGATGACTGTTTACCTTCACCCAATCTTGAGCCGTTAGCTCCTTCTCCTCTTCCTCCTCAAATGCCTGTTTTCGATGAGAAAGAAAGAAAAAACAAAACACATATTGTCAAAACGTCATATTTTACGTGAAGAGAAACGTTATTAATGAGTAACCTATTGTAATTGTTGGTCATATGGTTGTCGATGGACTATAGACTAATACTGCTGTTAAAGGCAAATATTTGTTTGAAACCCATTTAACAAAGTAAATATTAAGCCCCTAGGAGGCTGGTACTAAAAGTGATGTTATAATATAACCCTTGTGATTATAAATAAAGATATCTTGTCAATTTCAATCAAACAAACCTCTAAATAATGAATGCCGTGACTGTTTTTTCTGGCTTTATTCTATTTTATAGTTCATCATATAGGATTGATTAAAAGTAAAGATAATATAAAATGATAACCCGCACACATTTGGTAGAAGAGACTCGTGCCGCACAATATTAAGGAAGGTATGATATTATATATGTACATACAATTGAAATATAACATATACAATCGGATATAAGAACCGTATAATCACGATAATCATTGGGCTTTATGCTCTTATTACAGTATTATGCCTTTGGGTATCATAATCGTCACATTTAGCGGGTAAAACCAAGGAAAACTATTATGATCATGTTAAGTTCAACAGTAGAAAACAAAACACTAACACAATAAAAGCACTTGGTATAATGCATAGATTAATGTACCTGCTCTGGATCCACTGTCCCGCTGTCTATTAGGACGGTTGAGTACATTATGGGACCCTATTGAGAACAAGAAAGAAGATGAACATTACTTGACAAGCAACAATAATATTGGATTCGATACATGACTGAAATTTCTTTTGTTTTATACAATGAATACGCTGTGTTTTGGGTTGCAAATGTGCATATTTTAAATAGAATAGGTTAATGATGATTTACATATATTTACAAATGACAGTAATGACAAGAGAACGAATATGGCTTTCAAGATGACCGGTGACTATGAAGGGGAAACCCATTTTAAAGAGTCCTATATATAAATGGAATGACTCATTTATAAATTAAAGCTCTGCTTGGAGTGGAAAAGGAAATACATCAAAAGGTAATCAAATGCAAAAATCCGTGACAACTGTTTTAAAGGTGATATTTCGGCCATTATAATAGGCCTTTGTCAAACTGACTTATTTGTGATTCATGTATCAACAAAGTGTAAACAGCCTGTAAAAACAGTGTATGATATCCTGAATTGATTACAATTAATCAGCCAACTACAAATCAAATAACTGCAGCCAAACCCGCACAGAAGAGTGATTACAGAGCAGCAAAATGTACGAAAGAGAGTAAGAGTTACACAGTAACTTACATCTTCCATCTCCCCGTCTTGGCGTCGATAGGGTGGCTGACTGGATGCCATACTGGAGACCCCCGAGAAGACTGGCAGCTGTGGATCAACCATCATGAGATCCACCGGACCATCGCCGTTGACGGACACATACAAGTCATCATCGGGAAAGTCTCCATCTGAGGCACGACTTCCGAGTCTTCCGGAGGAATTGGTAGCTGCGGACCTCCTGCGATCCTGGAACCACTGCCTGTCGCCACCATCACGAGGCGGAAGCGCGGGAGGAGCATCTAGAGGGTTCTGGATGATGCGGACATCAATCGCATCTTCCCTGTGAGGACATCCATCACCCTTGTTGATATTACCACCATGCTGCTGGTTATCCCCAGGTTGCTTCTTCTCCTCCTCTGCATAATAGACTGCCTTGCGATACGTGACCCGTCTGTACATGACGCAGAACACCACGAATCCAACGAACAGGATGCTCAAGGCGATTGCTCCAGCAACGGTCGCTGTTAACTGGACGTCCGTAAGGCCCGATGGAACGTTATTGTTGGTTATTCTTTGAGTGCCTGTCTCATTCTCAACCTGAGATGGGTCTTCGTCATTGGTGGACTGCTGCCTATCCGTTTCCGCCATATCATGCGATCCTGGGCAGATGTCTTTGATGGATACATCAATGACAGGTTTTTGCGACAAGAGAGCGGGTGAGGAGCACTTGGTGTGGGTAGACGACAGACGGACATCCCCTGGTCTGGCCTCGAGCGCCCTCTTGAGCCAGTCCTGGAAAGGATAGATAGCGCAGTCGCAGTGGAGAGGATTATCTGCAAGGTGAATCCTGGCTTCGGTTGAAATCGCACTGAAGGAAATGTTCTTGGTGGAATTCATCTGGTTGTGTTGGAGTCTGAGATCCTGGAGGTCTCTAAATGTGTTAAGGGCGCCCTCTTCGATGGATTTGATGGAGTTATGAGACACATCGAGCGTGTGAACTGAGGCCAGAAACTCGAAGGCCTGTGCGTGTATTGTAACGAGTCCATTGTTTTGCAAGTAGAGATGAGTGAGTCCAGTCAAAACAACAAAGTCACGACTGAACACATGCTTGATGTTGTTGAACGAAAGATAGAGTCTCTCAATTTTATTGGCGTGTCCGAATATTCCCGTGGGCACTCGGGTGAGGTTAGTGTGCTGGAGATCTAGGAGTTGGAGCTTATCTAAGCCTTGAAAGGCAAGCGCATTGGGTTCCCGAAGCGGGTTGTTCTTGAGGTACAATCTGATGAGTCCATCGTAGTTGGAGAAACAGTTGTCTGGCAGTTCTGAGATTTGGTTGCTGGTGAGGTACAGGGTCTCGAGGCTGTTACCCAATTGGAACGCACCACACGGCGGTGTTGTGAGATTGTTCCGCTGCAGCGACAGAAACGTCAGGTCCGGTAACTCCTGGAAGGCGTTCGGCAGGACACTCCGCAACCCCGCCTCGTCAATGAACATGAAGAGAACGCTCGAAAGACCTTCAAGAATCCCTTCATCAAGAGTCGGCACGTGGTTCTGACTCAGCTGGACCTTCTCCAGCATGGAACACCCATCGAAGGCGCCGGTAGTCACCGAGAGGTTGTTCCTCTCCAGGTACAGGTACTTGAGGCAGGTGAAGTTACTGAAGGCTCCCCTCGTGAGCATCGACACCCGGTTGTCCTGCATCTGCAGGGTCTTGGCGTGACGGCACTCTTGTGGGATGTCAGCAAGGTTCCGACCGTTACAGCTGGCGTCCCTCGCCCAGTCGTTGAAGTCACAGACGTCCGAGCACTCGTCGGTCACGGCTGATGAGCCCACCTTGAAGAAGTAGAGCAGCGCCGTCACGAAAAGGACGACGGGGTATTGCAAGTAGTCTACCATGCTGGGTGATAGACAAAGGATCTGGTATTTCTGTGTTGACGAAAATAAGAGAAGAGGGATAGAGGAAATGATGATTAAGTTCACAGTGTCACCAGATTGCTTGTCGAGTTTACTGAACCATCTTCCAAGTTGTTGCGTTTTTCCTAAATACCCACATTGATCGAGATAATCTTCTCCCCCTTTTTGTTTATTTGCCGGAAATGTGAAATACTATTTTTGTTTCAAATCATAGAATGAATACTGGTCGATTTATTTGTTTTCGAATGTGTACTCTATGTTTACTCTTCTGCGGAAAGCCATTATATATTCTGAATACAACCGCCAACGTGTGTACATTTTATTTCCTTCTATCTTAAATAAAATTAAATTTATAGGCATACTTAACGAGTACCCTAAAGCGACGCTTCATCATTGTTGGTTCGACAAAAGAATGGAAAACCCCTTTTTTTCCCCGACCGATCGTCATAACTACCATAGTCTAGGTTCTATACTCTGTATACACCTTTCCCCCATATACGCGTATAAACCCGGTGCATCTGTACGCCCGATGAACTGTACGAAAACGGGCATAGATGCACCGGGTTACGCGATATATGGGGGAAAGGTGTAAAAACAGAGTATAGAACCTAGACTATAACTACCACTGTGGCGTAGCGTGGTTGGGCAGATTTGGTGGTGGTGTTCGAGGAATGGGAGGGGGGCACGCGTATAATGGGGATACGCCTTACGTGTTTAAAATATTTTTTTCAAAGACCCCCCCCCCCCCCATATTTGTTTATCATTTTGTGTTTTTCTTCAAATGGGTGGGGGAGAGGGGTCACGTGCCCCTCGTCCTTCCTATAGCTACTACGCCATTTGTTCAATCAATATTACAATTGAATTGATACAAAAGGATTAGCCTGGGGAAGAAAATCGGATGAATTCAGCATTCGAGCGATATTGATATGCGCTTAATCCCAATTTCAATCTGTTCTGTGAATACAATCATAAAAACATTTTTTTGAATGTATACAATTCTATCAGAATGGTGTTACGAGTTTAAAGCCAAATAACAGTTTGGGGAAAGTTACAGTTTGAAACATCTGTATTGGCCAAACTAATTAATCAATATTGTTGAATAATTATCTAAAAATGGATTGTGCGGTAAAATCCGAACCTATTAGCGTCTGTCCGCGCCGCTAGCGCTGAGCTGGAGATATCGACATGCCTGCATTCCGGATACCACGAGGTCTTTTGCACGTAGCGTATGCGCGATTCCGCGTTTTATAATTTTGCAAATAATATCAATTAGTAGGCGGTTATATTTCCTGGCCCAATTTTGTATAATCCCATATAAGTAAAAATTATATTCTTTTTTTTGTGTGGGGCATTTTCCACTACTATCAGTTACCTTTAAATAAATTGTTTGTTCCGGCATATAACGAAAGAGAAAAAAACACACAATTTATCATCTTTTAATAGAAAACACATTCATAATGTCATCTCATCCACCGGCTGCTCCATAATGTTGTTATCTCACATGACGAGTCGACTATCTAAGTTCGATTCTAAGCATATTTTAGATGCCAGGGTGAGGATAATGATATTAATATACATTACCTACTATGTTAATTAACCCTATAGTGAAAGTTGGCATCTAACAGAAACCAGTATTATATATTAGTATAAAACACTTAAAATGAAGCCAAGCTGCGGTTTTGTGAAAAGGTTCTGGTTATAAATAATTGTTCAATTTAGATAGCAGCTAGGAGACCACAATTTTGCATAAAAAACATCGACATGTGAATATGTGGAGCTAACATTTTGAAGATTTTTTTACGCAGGTCTTATTTCAAGTTTACAAATTGGCCCAGTCTCAAACTTAACACCCTATACCGACAAATTCGAGATGGTGTCAATTTGCTGTCGGTTTCAATTAGGTATGTACGTTATCAAGATGCTGTCGGGCTCGAAGCGGTACGGGTTCAGGCACATTTATAACATTTACACAAAGTGATCTATTTCAAATATCACTGCTGTAGTACAGATCTCTCGTTGGGCGGCGCTTTTCGACTGGTGTCGGTTTGGGTCTTGTCTAGGTGGGTGCCTCAATATACCAAAGGTCCACTCTGAAATCGCGCGCGAAATACGGACGGAAACACGACCGAACAATGGCATTGTATACCATAGGCAAACCGGCAAGACTATAACCCAAACCGACAAAGTCGGGGTTGTTGGTGATGTTGATTTTATCTACATTGTATGGAAGGAGGATTGCGTTAACCCTAATTAATAGTCAAGATAATACTAAGTGTTGTAGCATAGGCGTACCCGGGGGGGGGGGGGGGGGGTTCAACCCCCCCCCCCCCCTTTGACCAAAAAATGACTGTTTTGGGGGGTTTGAACCCCCCTTTTGAACTTGTAGCTGGTCTCGAGACCACATTTAAGCGGTCTCGACCATCATTACCGATGGTCTCGGCCTCGAAAAGTGCGAAGAACCCTGGTATCGGCCTCTAAAATGTTGAACATTCTTGGTCTCGGCTTCGAAAATTGTCTACGACTACCCCCCCCCCTCCCCCGCTGAAAGAAATTTGGCTGACGAAATAACCCCCTCCCCCCCCTTGAACAAATCCTGGGTACGCCACTGTGTTCTAGTGTGAGTGCGGTTCGTTATTCCGAACACACAAATCTCGTATACCTGAGGGTTCGTTATTCCGAAAATGAAATGGGGTTCGTTAATCCGAAAATGAAATGAGGTCCGTTAGTCCGAAAAATGCAATAGGGTTTGTTAATCCGGAAAAGAAATGGGGTTCATATTGAACCTTTCAGATAAACAAACCTCATTTCATTTTCGGATTAACGAACATTCATTATTATAAATTATAAAATAAATTGCATAATATATAACTATTAATTATTTTTCATGACATGTAAAGAGATCAAGTAAGAACACAACAACAATACAACAAAAAACCGCAATCATGAAGAAGTGTTGTAGCACGATTTGGGATGAACGTTTGACATCAAATATCGGATTCTCGACTGAGTTTGAGGAGAAATAACAATGCCACGGCATTTTCACAATAATTTGTGACAGTGGGTGCATGCTGCATTATTGCCTGCAACTTGTTTGCTCCCTGGGGAGTGTAGAAGACGCTCGGGTTAACGTTGTGGTTATCAAAGTTATTCATTTATATTACTTGTAAAAAAAACGTCAAAAAGACACCGTGAGAAACCATAGTTTTTTCAATGTTCGCCTATAGAACGTCTTCGGGGATTTATTTACCGACGCAGAGCGGGCGCAGATCAACGTTTTTAACTCTTATATTACTTGTAATACATTTCATTAATCATCTACATAAATAAATGTAATGAACATTGCAAAATGTTGAATTAAAACAGTTAAGTTGTAACGTAAGCCGTGATCCATCGGTAGATGGCATACCTGACAAAGATAGTGGATTTGTAATATAAGGGGTGTATAATTATTATCAACTCCAATTCAAACAAACATCTATACAGGGATAAAATGTGTATGCTTTCAAAAAAGCCAGTGACTACTTGTTAACAGATTGAGCTGTGAGAACGGAAAGCACATATAGGTAGATAGGCATCCCTGACGATAGTTAAGTGATGATGTGGATGGAAATTGGAGCTCCAATTGCCATGTTTCAACAAACATCTACATTTCAACAAACATCTACAGTACAAAAATACATTTTTATAAAATATGCAACATGTGTTCAATAAAGCCAATTAAATTGTCACGATTACTGAGCTTCGAGGGTTAATACATAGAAATGGTATATATAGGCAAGCATACCGTCATGAAGATAGTAAAAATTTAATGATGTTAGGGGATGGAAATGAAAATTACATAAAAAAAATATCTACATAAATAAATGTAATGAAATAAATACCATGTGTTCAACAAACTCGAGGCCGAGTCAATTAATAATGGTAATAATAATAATGAGGTATATCATATATTAGGTATATAGGCAAACATGAAGATAGTGGACTGATAACAGGGGATGGAAATTAGACCTCCAATTTCCCGGTAAATTTAACTACATTTTAAGACATATCTGGATAAAATTAATTTAATGAAATATTGCATTTTAATTAATAAAACGAAATCAATTGGTGAGCCTGCGATTTAACTGCGAGGGGCAAAACGTAGAATTGGTAGAGATAAGCATACCTTAAGATAGTTGAATGATGACGATGATGACGAGGAGGATGAATCACCACGAGGAAGCACCAACGAGGGAGGAGACCAAAACCACAGAGTCCCGAAAAACAAGTACCCTATCTCTATCCAGTAGTATGAGGAAAATGGTCCCGTAGTTTGATGCCAGGAATCCGTTAACACAATTAATCTAAATATAGAAATCCGAGTAAGACATCTTTGACAAACATGATTCGTTGGGAAAACCCGTGATACAACAATTGGCAGTCTTGTCACGTGTGCGTGCAACGCGTACTAAATGATTTTGAGAAACTTCAATACATTTCTGATGGCAGCGGGCACTGTTAATGGTGGTTTCAATTTGCACGCACGAACGAGCTTGTGATTGCGCGTTTTTTGTGTACAGTTGTTTGTCTGCGCGGCGTCGGATTTATGCAAGAACGAACTTATTATTTGACAGATCGATTCATTTGAATAGCCTTACAATTGAGTCTCTCCACAATGAAATCCCCCAAATTGTTCAAAGTTGTTTTCAAAAACATGACAAATCAGTAGCTGAAAACGGGTGCGTTAAGAGGATAGGCACATAATTAAACAAAAATATATCAAGTGGGATCAAGTAGCACTCATTCATGGTTGGGTGGGGGGGTTTTGGGCTAGAAGTGTGAACATCCCAATACAGGGACACAAATAACGCTATGATTAATTTTATTTTCCAATTTTAATAGCGGAAATGCTCTGCTAAAAATAAAAGCACAAATAATATGATTGATATTATAGGGAATGATCATCAACATTTATTGCACCCGACAGACCAGGCGGAACTTTCGACAAAAATAATGTTGGTTGATGAATGATGATTGATGGCCAAACACTTAATAACGTAGTTAAAATAATAAGTAACATAAATATATATATAATGTGATTGAAAAAGAGCTCGTCCCTGAAACCCCTTAATTCTCCATTGCTCGAAACCTGACATAAACCCGAAGAATGGAAATCAACTTGGGGATAAATGCGAAGGATCACCGAAGTGATGCAGCTTTTTAAAAATAATTAATTCAAACATATACATGATATAAGGAAACATATAAGGAAACTGACCATAAATATAATAATGTGATTGAAAAAGAGCAAAGAAAAATGGGATTCCAACGGGATTCCAACCCGAGACCTCCGGATTGCTAGACAGGTGCTCTTACCGACTGAGCTATAGAAAACCCTATGACGGCGCTCGTCCCTGATACCCCTTAATTCTTCATTGCTCGAGTGGTCAGAAGCTATTATAAACCTGACATAAACCCGAAGGATGTAAATGAACCTGGGGATATATGCGAGGGATCACCGAAGTGATCCAGCTTTTTAAAAATAAATAATGCAAACATATAAGGAAACTGACCAGAAATATATAATGTGATTGAAAAAGAGCAAGGAAAATGGGATTCCAACGGGATTCGAACCCGAGACCTATATGCGAGGGATCACCGAAGTGATGCAGCTTTTAAAAAATAATTAATTCAAACATATACAAAAAATAGTAAATGTTAACAGGAGAGCGCGGAACCATTGCCAATCTTGCAAAAGTGCTGAGCCCCAACATTTTCTACCCTATTTCACTCTGGGGGGGGGGGGGGGGGGGGGGCATTTTCTTTTGCTTGCGATACCCAATTGGTCCAATTTATCATAGCTTTCAGAGCGTGAATCTACAATTTTGAGGGTGGCAAATACACGAGCAACGACCGGTAGAAGCGCCAGTAAAGCAATAAAGTGACGCTAAACTACCTCGGAACAGGACAACGAATCCCAGGGGAACCGTTGTTTTGTCTGCTTAGTGAATGGATAGTAATAATCATAGCTGAACAGTTGAGCACAATCGGTCACAATTACAAGCGACAAACATTACTCTTTAAAGATATCCATGTATTTCTATGTGGAGCTCAAATTGGGAGAGTTCTCGAAATACATTTTTGATTCTCCTTCTTTGAGTTCAACAATAATAGTTTGTTTCAGTGTTGGGTCTAAGACCAGAGGGTCCGAGATCAATATCAAGATCAAGATCAGACAGTCCGAGATCAAGATCAAGACCAAGATCCACAGCTCAACCTCGAGATCAAGAACAAGATCGAGATTACTGATGCCGATCTTGAGACTGGTCCGAGATCAAGATCAAGACCAAGATCCGCAGCTCAAGATCGAGATCAGAACCTCTGGGATCAAGATCAGAAATGTCCGAGATCAAGAACAAGATCGAGATTACGGATGCCGATCTCGAGACTGGTCTCGAGATCAAAATCGATCTCGAGATACCCAACACTGGTTTGTATATTACAAAACATTTTACATGTATGGGCAATTTTCCGCACATGTGTGAAAGTGCGTTGCCAGCTTAAAATTACCATGAATAAATGGATACATTCAAAGAGCCGTATATATTATTCGTATTTCCCGGTCTAAGTATGATTGTCAAACACTTAGAAATTTCCTAATTTATTACACATAAATTATACGGTATATTGACAAAATATTTTCCAGGGTTTGACCGTTCTTTAACCATATTAACGACTACAAATATACGATTATTGTATCTTACAGAAACAAATATGCACTTTGATATTTTGATAATTTGATAACGGAAAAACCAAACACAATAAGTAAGCTTGTTCTTTTTTTTTATTTGAAGTATTTTCTCCTTCAATATTATGATAGGCTTATCTCAATTTATAGTTAATTGATATTTTGTATAACAGTCCTACATGATAGAGATTCTTTAAAAAAGAAATGCGTTTTAATCGTCCTGTTTATTTATTGTTCGTGTTGATATATTATATATATGATACGCTATTTTGTAGTTTATTATCATTGGTATAGCAAAATATAGTGAATCCATGTAGAAACATTTGATGATCAGGTTCTATGACCTCCTTTTTGGTTTATAAGTGACACAGTGCTAAATATATTGTGCAGTATATCTACATCGTCTTGGTTTGGAATAAAGATCCTATCCATACGTATATTCTCGTTTTCTTTTGTTTATATACCAGTCATAATACTATTGTCTAATGCATTTCAATATTCCAATTGGACGCTCAAGTATACAAACGTACAATTATAATTACTCATTCTGTACTATACACCTTGTATGGGACAGTCGCACATAAAACCCCGACGCATATCGTAAGGCACACTTCACACTATATCCAACTACACTGTTGGTCATTAAAGTTGGAATATTTAGTTTTGGTCGAACTTCATTCTTTTTCCTGTTTTTGCGCCTAATGAATCATTTTAGGCTAAACATTATGATTATAGAATGTTTCCAAACTACCAATGTACAATAAATGGTTGCATGAATTTGCATGAATAATTAGCCAGCTGTTATGAGCTTTGAAAGGCAGGACCTTTGATGATTGGCCCCTTTCCCTCTCCAAAGCGTATGTCCCAACAAGTCATCGCTATGGGTAATTTCTCAGAGTGGCTGGTAAAATGTTGCAACCAAAATTGCCACAAAGGCTCTCTAGGCCATACTTCGTCCAACGTCATTGGCTATACACGCCAACGATGCTTATGCTCCACCAAGAAGGGGTGTCAACAAGCAATGTCCACTATTTCGTTGGATCATCGCAGGTTACGGTCTGCAAAATCCTCGGACGTCATCGAGAGGAGGGTCAATTAAAGCCACGGGAATCTCTAGGACGTCTACGAATGACCATCAGGATAGATTATCGCAAATTGTTTAGACCTGTGCCGTAGAAACCGGAAATGCCAAAACGGAGCCTTCACGGTCTATGAGTATGAAGAAGACACTATGGAATCAACGCCTATTCGCCAAACTGTACACCGGACTTTCGGAGATCGCTTCTAACATGGTCACCGAGCAAGACAACTACCAAGTGTCTATTACAAACCATTCACCACAGATTTACCGGACGTCCCTGGGACTAGTGAGTGCAGAAGAATGCCGCTTGGGCTCAAATTATATGTCATCTTAATGGATAAGAGCCTTATCCTTGACCGAACTGGTGGAAGACAAAGGGTTCGTCGATTACATGGCGAGAAGCTACAAGATTACTGCATACACAAAATGACTTGAGGTTGTGGACGACCCAATGTGGTATGGGCATGTATGCACTATGGTTTTAAAATACCACTGGTGGTGCAAGGTGGAAATATCGACGCCATCGTCCACCGGGACATTATGTAAAACTACTGTCTCCCACACGCTTGCAAGCAGGTCCGGATGCAAGACGACAACGCTATGTTCTAGTATGAGGGCAGCTGCAGTTAGAGAATTTATTGATGAGAAGGGATTGCAGCAGTTACCATGGCCTGCTTCTTACATCAATGGCAGAGACAACTTCCTCCATACTCAACAATATTTAGTTCGGGCTCTGTCAAAAGGGTGGAACGAGCAGTAAATTTGTCAGCGTCAACGAGCTCGAAGACAGCATCCTGCGACGTCTTAAGCACTGACCCGTGTCAGTGGTGGCCCAAACGGGGGTCAGCGGTCCATATTCGGTATTAGTGACTGACCGACTGATAGACATTTTAAATATATGAACATTTTTATGCAGCATTTTTAATGCTGACCAATATGTAAATTGTAAACAAATTCGTAATACTGCTGGTTTGGCCCCTTTTTAAAAATATTTTACCCCCAATGTACACTTTGCGAAGGATATTGTACTTTAAAGGGATCTAGTAACTTTGTTGACATGTGCAAAAGCAATAAATGGTTGATGCAATGTATATTGTTGTTATCTCATATGTCCACAGGGTATTGTTGTGAACATTTCAAGTCAAATGGACATTGCATGGCCAAGTAATGAGCGAAAATGCAAAGTGATATTCACCAACTCACTGCACTCACTTTATAAACAGTAAGAAAAACTCCACCGGAGTTTTTCTTATCTGAATACTTCGATCGTACATATCTTTGTAACGAAAGGTATACAAAATTACAAACGACTAAGTAAAAAGCCCGTTATCATTCAAAAGAGCTATACAAACACAAGAGGGCGCTTTCTAAAAAAGGCATTGGTTTCAACCAATTTTCATACAAAATTATGCATATGATGTTTTATTGAAATAATGATTCAATAGAGAGATCATCAACAACTATTAAAAAAACGATTTTCAAAATTTTTGAAAAAGTGCAAGCATTTTTTTATTTTTTTGAAAAAAAATCATCTAATTATTTGGGCCCAAATAATTATGAGATGAGATATATTTATTGATATTTCAGCCGTTTCTGGGTCGATTTTGACCAAATAAAGTTTACTCTGCCATTAAAATTGCAATTTCTCTCAAATTCGACACTCAGTATTTCATTACCTCACAAAAAAATGTGATGTGCAGCGCCTCCCTACCAAACTAAACTACCCCTTTAATTACATTGTTATATGAATGTAAGAACGTGATAAATAAAGTATTGCGGTCATATACACCACACATATCATAAATAATTCACAGTGACAGATTTAACTTCTTCATTTAAAGTTGTAAAAAAAAGAATATTCCAACTTTATGGGCAACAGTGTTGGTGTAGATAAATATCTTCAAACAATTGAACTCACTTGGGTTTATCATAGGATGCAGGTTTGGTTTTATGAGGACCATTAAAAAAGGGGGAACTGGGCTTTAAAACATTCAACAAGTTGCTCGCTGATATGAAAGAGGAAATACCACGTCAAAAATGGTAAACACAATTGTGTTTTTTCTCCTGTTTTTTGTAGGGGGGGGGGGGGGGGGCGGGCTGGGAGTGTCATCATGTCACACCCCTGTTGCCGCTGTTCTTGTTTCCCTTATAATTATGTCACTATACACAGGTGTGACTCTATGTGAAGAAAACTCCCCGTTGTCGCTCTTTGCAGCTCCTTTACCCCATACGCACTGACTAAATACCCCCATGGGAGCATTGATTCACATTATTACATCATTCCTTTTTTTTGGTCCAGGGCCCCGCTGCAGAAAGAGGTACAAACGATTGTAACTTACAATTAATTGTTATTCAGCAGACTTGTGGCGATTCAACCAATCAGATTTGCGCTGTCAGATCACATGATCTGATTTACAATTAATTGTAACGCACAATCGATTGTATATATTTCTGCAACGGGGTCCTGGTCATATCGACGTTGCCATGATTCCGTCACGTTTCACATTTAACCGTGACGGTTTAAATCAGCTCGATCAAGCTAGTGGAAAGGTAAACAGAGCTGTCGTGTTGTTGATCAGATCATATCATTCATCAGCCGTCATGCCCGTAATCTCATTGTTAATTGTGCTTGCTTTGTTCAAATAACCTTAATACGTGCGTCCACACTCATGTCAAAAGTCATATCTGATCCGAACGAAAATATTTGTAGTATTAGGCCTACTGTTTATTTGGAATCCAAACTGGTTCTCATCGCATTATTGTGTACCTTTGAGGTTTCTTTAAAAGCCTAACTTCGGCATGTTCGGAAAACCGAATGAAGTTCTGTGAAAAAATGTCATGCGTACGTTTGTAGAGGGTGGTTAGAACATTCGCAACTAAATTAGAATAGTTTGTGTACACTTCATACAACTGATATAGGCTTGCGCAAGGCTTTCGCAAGAAGTCACAGTGCGTCTGCATAATTTACGAATCCAAATTTGCTTTTATAAATCACTGCGATTTTTAGCGGTAGTTTCAAATCGAAGGAAAATCACATCATCGCACACAATCGCAGAGTGGTGCAGATTTATGACCATAAACGCTTAGATATCGGGTGAGAGCAATGCTTTGACAGAATGATTATTCGTGCTTAAATAGTCAGGCGTTTGCAGGTACTGCAGACAATCGCTGGTATGCGCATGCAGTAAATCGCAGTCAAGTCATGCTTTATCGCAGGCAAGCGCAGTTACTGCTCATTTTATTATTGGACAAACCATGAGAGTTAAGGTCAAAATCAACCTTTTTTTATAGCAAAAGTAAAACGATGACATTTTTTCGTAAACCTACGTCGTTTTCATGCAAAAGCATTGTTGTTTAGTGCAACAAGTTGCTTGCTTCGGTTGTTTGGTGGGAAACGGGACATGAATTTCGGGCAAAAGACTCGGATTCAGTACAGATGTGCACACGTGGACATGGTAAATGCAAAGTTCAACCGCTCTATTTTTAGTCGTTATACAACCTGTACGATAACGCTGATAACACAATAGATTGTTATTGCGTTTTTTGAAAAAACAAAAATCTAAAATCAAAAGAGTTTCTTGTCAATCATTTTTAATGCACTTTTATTATGTTCATCGTGGTTCAAAGTTGTTGACTCTACGCACGATCAATAACTTGCTGATCAATATGCTGATCAATAGGGGGCGTAGCTTAGGATCGGGAGGGGGAAATGGGAGGGGGGGGGGGGTGGGGGAGGGTATTTGCCACCCACTTTTGGGGAGACAATCACGTTATTAATAATTACATATCATTATGCATTTTGTTTAAAGAAAACGCGGTATCCCTTGTTTTTGTGAAATCTCGTCCCCTCCAATTTGCCTTCCGTGGATTTTACAATTTTACCATGGCTACGCCACTGGCTTATTAGGTGTATATAAAAAGGTAATCACCAAAATTGTCCCCAGAACGGGTGCACGGACACTTTCTTTTTTTAACAAAGGGAGGGGTGGTGTTTATCACCTTCCTCAATTTAATTTAAACATTTGTTTTCTTGACAAAAATATGAAATTGCCCAATCCTAAGCGGTTAAAACTCGATTTTTATTTATATTTTTATTTTTTTAATTAATTTATTTATTATTATTATTATTAAATTTTTTTTTTTTTTTTTTTTTGTGGGGGGGGGGGGGGGGGGGGGGGTCCCTAGCTCCCCGCTTATTAATTGTCCATATAATCAACTGACAATACAGGAGACCCCCTGGCCTGGAAGGGGGCCTTGTTTAACGAATCATATTGTGTAATGGCAATAAAGGATCTCGTATAAGTTTGTTGTTTTGATAAAAAACCCTAATGTTCTTACAGGGTCGGTTAATTGCATTAAACGATTGTTGTCATAGAGCCACCATATGCATGATGCGTGAAATCATATTGTAGTGAGTTGAATGCAGTGGCTTTTGAATGTCAAATATAAAATTAATTACAATTACTTTGAGGGGGCCATGAGGGGGTAACTCTATTCATAAAGTATATCGAACACTTATTTCAATTGCTCCAAGATTGTCTTTTTATTGCGACATCGACGTTACCATGAGAAATGTGTCAACAAATTAACTACTATTGCAATATCAACTAAATTATTAATAAAATATGAATGTCCATGATATGCTTTTAAGTGAATTTTAGATGATTTGCGGATGATAATGTTGTCCAGTTCTTTTGTAATTTTGTATCAGCTATAATTATAGAAAAAACACACAGAGCGAGTAAGAATATTTCATATCTAATTTCACTGCATATGTGCACATCATTTTGACAAAATATAGTCTGAACTGACAGTACAGTCATAAGAGAGGGAGGCACATTTGAAAGAAATCGCAAAATCGGTCATCCTATATTCCTATCAATTTCTGTTTAAACGGTCATATATAGCTTTCTACAATTATCAGGCCCGTTGACAGGAGGGGAGAGAGAGGGGGGGGGGGGGGGGTGGCGAGGCGTAGGGTGCTTACGCACCCCCCCCCCCCCCCCCAATTCAGAAAGGTCCACTTTTTGTTGGTTTCGGGTCAACTTTTTATTGGTCTGGGGTCTACTTTGTATCGGTCTTGATTATCTAAAACCAGTCGTTTTGGACACGGAAACCCCCTCGCCCCCCGCTTACACAACTTAACCAGCAGTCTCGGTCTTGGTCACGATCGGTCTCGGTCCTGTTTTCCGGGAGCTCTCCGGTTTTTGCTATATTTTCCTACCCCTTCCATAATGTTTCACGATACTTTTTTTCTTTTGTTTAAAACAGACGTAATCAATTATCAACTTAGTTTCATTTTTCTTTATTTAAAATATCTATACAATTAAAATACAGTATGAAAGTATATATATATATATATATATATATGCAAAACTATTTTACATGCAATTTAAAGTCAGTATTCGACCAGTTATGAACTGGTTGATAATGACTTAAATGGCCATCCCAAATTTATGATATATGCATAATCATGATCATGGTAAATGGCAGCATATGGCATAGAGAAAGGAAAGGGAAATCCTGTTTAATGAATTATTTAAACAAAAAACGATGCCCGCTAAGGCAATAACTAAAATATTCAAAGAAACACTGTTAAGTTTTTCACAAAATAATGAGCAATAGATGTAAAATATAAATGAATTAAATGCAAAACAAACGAACAAATACGCACAATGCTAGAAGGGAATATTATGTTGTCATTTTAAACATTTTTTAAGAGGAAGTATTATTAACCCCATGGAGAAGATCCTGCATAACAAATGCTATCATTACCCTAAATAACCTTAAACTTCAAACGGAATGAAATACGAATTTACAATAAACATATATTTTTACGTAAACGATTATAGTTGTGAATTCTATACAACATATTTTCAATATAAAATTTACTATACATCATTCACAATGAATACAAGGCGATTTGTTTACATTGAATACAATAAAATTGATTATTATCTACACATAATACAATAAAAACAAAATAACCATCGACTACGAGGGTGATGATACAAACTATATACGTGCCGAGGTGATCTGCGAAGGTACTGTCATGATAGAACCTTTGAGATCACCGATGTAAGCCCAACAGTTTGATACCCCTGACCAAAAAGGTAACTATACCAACTTCTCTGGGCGATGTTGGGAGTGTATATAAGGGAGAAAATATATCTTGAAATGTGACTGGCATTTCGACCAATCGCATTGCTAGAAGATTCTCATGAGGGATTTCAAATTGAAATAACATATACATTTCTTTGTATAACTTTACCCAATAGTATGAAAGTGAAATGGACACATCTTCTCAGCTGGATGCCCACTCAGCTAAACTGTATCTAGTTAAAACTGAATTGTTTTCCGAATGTTTAATGTGTGATGTTACAGCTTTCATGGTTAATGGTCGAAACAATGTTAGGCAAGCAGAACATTTGTGACCTAGCAGTTTGCTAAGAAGGCACTCATCCAGCCGTTTAGGATCTTTGCTACGTTATAATAAACGACTGTGATTTAATCGGTAACGCAGCTACTGGGGTGGGTTTGGGGTGATGATGGAGGACCTGTCGACCCCCCTCCCATTTAAAGGAACAGTTAACATAAAAAGGGGAATCTTAAACATTAAAGAAATAAAGAATTTGCCCCCAATCAATGCGACCCAATGGACGAGGGATGTCATTTCTTCAGTCATCTATAAACTGATAAAGGACGATGAAAATAACTTATATTTCGATAGCTCGCGGCTCCATTGATTTACATATTTCATTATAAGTTGCAAGTTGGCAAGAAAGTGCTTTAAAGGCCTGATAGATGTTGCTTTAAAAGTATACTCCAGAGACTCAAGCCCGAGTTTTTCGGGACGAGTCCTAAATGGGTTAACACAAAATATGTATTCGATATA